>CM070602.1:47682669-47856711 GCA_036346395.1 Hsuehochloa calcarea
AATAAAACGACGATAATATCCCGCTAAACCAAGAAAACTCCGCACTTCGGTTACCGAAGTAGGCTGACTCCATGAAAGAACATCGCTGACCTTGCTAGGATCAACGGCTACACCTCCTGCTGAAAGAACATGGCCTAAGAAAGCCACTTCCTTCAACCAGAATGTGCACTTGCTAAACTTTGCATACAGCTGGTGCTCACGAAGCTTGCCTAACACAAGCCTCAGATGCTCATCGTGTTCCTCATCATTCTTGGAGTAGATAAGAATACCAAACCTTGTGAGACCCCGGTTTATCGGGCTTGTAATGCTTAACCATCCATTCGGTCCTAGCATCACAAATCAAATAAACCGAGACTCGAGATATGTATACTTCCCAAAAATGCAGTATACACACCCCTTTACAAAATTCGTGTATCAATTCCATTCATTCACATAGAACCGAAGCACAGCAACAAACCAGAAGTTAGAATAAATAAAGGATAGTTATTACAAAAGAGAGGCCAACCGGCCACATACATATAAATACCAGAATTGAACAGCGGAAGCAAAAGTGCCATAAGATGGCCATAAACAAAAGAGCCAATCAGTGTACCTTTACCCACAAGGTATGTCAAGTGGCATGGATGCAACAGAAAGGGCCACTCTGCCTCGGTGTACCTTAATCAAATGGATGTCAAGCCTAGACATTCAAAAATGAGGTAAGTCGGCAATGAGCAAGAAAAGAAGACAAGTAGGAGAAGCAAAGCCCAACTTGCTACAATTGTCGGGAAAGGACATATTGGTAAACAATGTCCCAAAGGTATCACTCCTAAGCCTATTATTTATAATAATGATTGTTTACTTAGGAAGGATATTTATGGTAATGTGTTTGCTAGAATGGTTAGTTCACCTAAAATTATTGCTAGGGTCATTTGGGTGCCCAAATCTATTGTGGCTAACATTCGTGGACCCAACCAAGTATTGGGTACCAAAATGCGCTTAAATGCTTAATAGGTACTTAGAGAGGCATAGGAGGTTTTGGCTCACATGAAGAGGAATATTCCATCATATATGAAAATTGGAGCCAATCTTGAAGATAATTATTTCATATCAAGAACCAATGCCATCTCGGTAACAAGTAGATATTGAAGTATCTAACCCCCTTTATGCCTTGTGTAGGTTGCATTTCATGAAAATCATATTAAAAGGGGTGTTCTTGCTCTTGTTCATAATGTTCATTATATCTTGAGCAAGATAGTTGTGGCACAATAAGGGGGAGTGCTAAATCATAATCATGTATACCACATCCCTATGTGTGCCCAAATGAATTAAGGGCTAGTATTGGTTTTCAAAAAGGAGCCTTTTAGCCAAAAGTCAAAAATTTCATAACTATTAGTTATTCTTTGAAAAACTAGTTGCAAAATGTATACAAATATTTTTCAAAGGTTTTGGCTCTAGAAAAACCTATTTTAACTGAAAATGAGTTTCAAGCCGAAAATCAAAATTATGATATCTTGTTTTTGACCAAAATTAGATTTTTGTGTAAAATCTATTCTAAAAGGAATTTGAAAATCTTGTCAAAAGAAAAATCCTAGAGTTGGTTATTCTAAACATTTTTGGTATTCAAAATATTTCCAAAAGACCAACCTAGAAAAATTATTTGATTTTGAAATTCGTTCCAAATACTATTTTGACCTAAGTGGTCACATTCTAGCGCTTAAGTGAGTTTTGTCATTTGAGCCAAAATTATTCACTTGAATAGGTCCATAATAGTATTTATGACTCATACATGAAATTGGATGCTTTAAATCTAATCATATACTCAATTTGGATCTTTTGGTGAAACTTCATGAAAATATGATTTCATTTACGAAAACCAAAAGCTTATTTCATAAAAAAACTATTTATGAGTTGGACTTTCAAGGGCTATATAAGTTGGAAATGCTCTAAATATGTTTGCTTAATTGATTGTATGAAAATTTAGAGCTAATACAACAAATCTCTCTTCTCAATCAAAAACTAAAAATGTTTGTCAGTTTCAGTAAAAATCGCTCCAACCGGCCAGCCTCGGCGGTCCGACCGCTAGCCCCACCGGTCCGACCGCCGTTATCCCAGCGGTCAGACCAGAATCGCGTGAGGAGTCTAATACCCCTTCACCTGAGAGCATCTCTCTCTTATTCTCTCCATTTAGCCCGAGCCTTCTTCTCTTCTCACCCTCCGGCTGCCACCTCCTTCTCCGGCCCAGATCTCCTCCTCCGGCCGATCCTTTGGTGCTCCAAGGTTCCCTCCAATTGGTTTGTGATTTGGTTGTGAATCCTCACCACCATTTGGAACCCTAGGTGAGGATGTTCTTCCAAAAACCGGCTCTTGGCACTCCAATCTCACCAAGGACTCTTCCTTCTTGATTCACCTCTCCTTTGGAGCCGGTAAGCCATCTTCTTATACTTGCAAATTTCTCTCATTGTGATTTGCCCCAAATCTCTAGGGTTTGTTGAAAAACCCAAATGTATACTCAATCTCGTGGCAAATTCAGTCATGCCAGTAGAGTGTGAATAGACTAATGAATATCCATTGTGCCTATGCATGATTTTTGCAATGATTGTGAAAATCCCAGAATTAGTCTTCTCAGTTTAGTCACCAGCGGTTTGACCGGCTGTATACTGGCGTTCCGACCGACCCCAATGGCGGTCCGACCGGCCATGGCCAGCAGTCAGATCGCCAGTGACCAGAGAACATGACAATTGGCACTATGGTATATTTGTGAGTTTATCCCTTGATGATTCCTTGCTAATCCTTGCGATCTTTTCTCAGGGACAATGCCGCTCAAGAAAACCGTCAAACACCCAAGTGTCCCTCCTCAAAAGGCAAAGGTTTTGCTGAAGACGAAATTGAAGTTGAACACATTGAAGAGGTCGAGGAATCAGGCGAGGACAATCACAACAGTGATGAAAACTATGAGGAGTCACCTTGTGATGAGGAGGATGATGAGGATGCTCCTGATCCAAGTCAGTTCAGAGGACTTGATGTGTCCAAGATTAAAAGTGAGCAGTATACCATCCTGAGGCACCAAAATCAATTCCGGTTCCCAAGGTCAGTGACTTCAAATATGTTCCATACACAGTTTCAGCAAGATTTCTATCAAATCATATATGGAAAGAAGCAGTTTGCGAACCATAGGTTTGTCAAATGGAGCTACCTTGCTCAAAATCCAACCTACAATGGACTTTATCGACTATTTGGAAATATAGGTTTGGATTCCTTGGTATCTCTCAGATGTAATTTCCATGCCAAGGCCATTAAGCGCTTCTATGCCACGGTGTTCGTATCTCCCGATCACGATCACCTCATCCGATGACCGAACAACAGAGGCTAGAAGCCTCTAAAGAAGATTTTGTGCATGCTCTGGAACTAAGGGATTCGGGGGGATAAAGATTCATCTTCAAGAACCCTTGGCACTTACCTTGGTGGATGAATATTATGATCGAACAATCATTATTCATGAGGTAAAGTAATCGCATTCTCCTCCCAAGCATCGTTAATCAGATTATGAGAGCATCTTTCTTCCCTAGGAGTGGGAATAATGATGAGATTCATGGGAGGGCTTGGAATGTGGTTAAATACATCATGAAAGTCACAAGATTTGATGTAATTGATTTGATGATCGAGAGATTGCTACTTCTAAGGAGACAAGACAAAGAGCATATACTTTGCTCCCTACATCATGAAGCTGATCAAGAGCAAAATTGATTTTGATAATCCTTGTGACATAGAACACAAGTAGTACAGACTCTGGGATGCTACTCCTCCACCTCAGATGCCTCCTCAGGTGCCTCCTCCACATCCTCCTCAATCTCAAGGGCTGGGTTCCTCATCCCATGGTCATCAGAGCAAGATCCCGCCCTTGCGCCTATTCTTCGTCTCCAGCTGAGTGTGGATGAGACACGAGCTATGATGGCAGGGATGGACACTAAGATTGATGTGCTGAACGCTAGAGTGTCTGACATGGATGAGCGATTCATTACATTTCAACAGCAGCAGGCGGCAGTGTATTATCAGCGCTATGGACGTGGTCAGCGCCCGCCCTCCTTCTTTCAGCGGGGAGATCAGCATCCATCTTCATCTGAGGCTCCTCCTTCTGATCCTTAGTTTTAATCTTATGTAGGTCTTTAGACCTTGATTTGTAAGGATGCAACATCCCAAAATTTGCCTTTTCAAAAATCTTTTGAGTAGTTTAGGTCTCTGGAAAATTTCACCAATTTTATTTGAATTAATAAAGCCTAATTGGAATTTTCCTAAATTAAAAATATTTAATTTGACTAATCTAAACATCAATTAAATCAAAATCTATTTTATTTGGCTTCCTTGTGTTCCTAGGAATTTTCTGGTATTTTTGGATATTTTTCTGGATTTATTTCCTATTTATTTGATCTCTGGATTTTTGGGCTATTTATTTAATTTTGAAAATTCTGTTTTCTCTCTCTTGTTCGGTTGCTACAGTACCATACACGGTATTGTTCATCCGGATTTCCAGTCGCGAGTCCAGAACCGTGCCGAACGAATTATGTCCCGTATTCGTTTCCAATTCAAACTTCAAAATTCCATATCTTTCTCCTCGGTGCATATAAATGCGAGTCGTCTGTGCCCACACGTCCGTCTCGACGTCCTCTTCCAATCCCCTGATCTGGTTTCCTCCGAATCGATCTATTTTCATCGCAGTTCGCAGAATACCGAGTTGCATCCAAAAGTCTTCTCCGGCGAGTTTCTCCTCGATCCGACGTCCACGGCCAAACCGTCATGGGCGTTGGGTTGGCGCTGTCGTGCTCTACGTCATGGTGCCACCCTTTGCCCAAGATCGCCGGAGTTCCGCGGTTAGTTGCGTACGAATCGTATTCTTTGCGCTTCTCTTCCTCGGTGAGTATTTTCAAAATCCGACCGCACCATCGCGTCCGCCTCGTCGCTTCCTTCGTTTTACCCCTTCGCCGCCGCTGCCGCCGCGTCACCGTCGGCCATCTTGAACGCCAAAATCAATGTGTTCTCTGCTCATGCCTTGTGTATGTTGTGCGTGTTTTCGCTTATTTTCCTTCCGTGATTAGTGAAGCCAAGTTTTCTCTCTATTCCTTGTATTGCCTCCATGCACTTGGAACCAGCCGACGCCCTCTGCATGCTTTCTCCGACAATGCTTTCTTCTCATGCTTTCTCGATTCGGTTCCCTCACTAGTTGCCATTGCTCCTCTGTAGCATAGGTCCCTATGTCATGCAATACAAGTCATATATCCCTTCTGCTCTCTTTCTCTATTTCTTTTCCCTGCCATCAGGTGCATGAGCCAGGCCATGGAGCTTCCCTGTTCGGCTCCTTCTCTAATTGTTTTCTCTGTTGGGTGGTCTCCAGTTGTCAATCAATCCAAACCACATATCAATCTCTTCCTCTCTGTTAGCTCTCCCTCTCCATAATATATGGACCCACTTGTCATCCACACCATCCAAGCCTGTATGTATATATATATATGTATGTATGTATGTATATACATGTATGTACGTACGTATGCATGTATGTATATGTATGTACGTATGTATACATTTATGTATGTACGTATGTATGTGTGTGTGTATATATATATGTATTTATGTATGTACGAATGTGTGTGTGTGTATATATATGTATATATGTGTATGTATGTACGTATATATACGTATGAATATATGCATGTACGTATGTACGTATGTATGTATATATACGTGTACGTATGTATGTATGCATATGTATGTATGTATATATCTTCTCTCACTTACATACGAGTCCCGCGTGTCGGTCAACTCTTGGTCAACCCTTCTCCATGAGCTTGGTCCACCGTGGACTACCATATCTCCGTGGACCTGGTCCATAGACCAGTGACCCACATGTCATTAATCTAAATTCAATATATATCTTCTAGTACCTTTCAATTTCAATTTGGAGTTTATTTGATTTGTCTTTTTGAATTTAGGTAGTTTTTGCGCTTTCTTTATCGTTAGACGTTGAAGTGCTGGAATCGTCCGAAGGAGCTGAAGATCAAGTAAGTAGAAGATTGAAGATAAACAAGATCATCATTGCTATAGCAAGGCAAGTTATACCTTTGATCATATTAAACCCAGTTTTCAAAATACTTTGTTGCAATGTATTGCATTCTATCTCAAGTATTTATTTAAATGCTTTTGGGATAGTTATTAATCCAATTTGTTATATCCACCTTGTCTATTGTATGCCATGATCTTTTGTCACCCTAGGTTGGTTTATTATTAGTTGGTATTATCGTAGCACCAACGTGGGTTGGTTAGATACGAGTAGATTGCTTAGCCATGACACGAGTCATCATTTCATGTGAGTTGCAATTATAAACCTGACTAAGTGATTATGGAACTGTGTGATAAAACTGTGTGTGCTGTGTGCTGTTACTCGTTGACGGCATGTGTTGCACTTAATCAACAGGGTGGGAAAAGATTTAGACTGAGGAAGTGGTAGATTCTGTGTGATTGGTGGAGTTGTGTGCTATAAACTTTGTGATTTGGGAAAAACTGGAAGTCTTGCCTTGGTCAATTAAGGACTTTACTTTGTGCACCATTGAAATGTGCCTTACTGTACAACCACATACATGGTATGGGATGGGCCTAACTTAGTAAGTTATGAAGTCTTGACATTGACAACTCAGGTTGTATTTAAGCTGTGTAATGGGCTGGAGGTGTGATATGTCACATCGCGGGACGGTTCGCTGCATCCCTGTCCAACGATGTGTGTCGTAACCAAACGCTGTGTGTATCGGTTGGCTGACAGGAAAGCACATCGGGAGTGTCATTGCTTTAGATGAAATCTCTGAAAGGTTTTGTTATGGTCAGTGCTAGCTATATTGATTGTATGGTGTTGGTAAAGTGTAAAACCTCTGCAGAGTGTTAAATCAATCTATTCGAATAGCCGCGTCCGCGGTCATGGACATGCTCAGGAATTTCACACGAGGGGTAGATTTTCATAAAACAATTGGGAAGGGTTAGCTGTGTGAGGTAACTTGTTCAACTGTGTGAAAGAACTTGATTAGGCTTTGTGTCCTTTGAGAAAGAAAATGTTAAACTATTATTGTTTATTTATTTTGAATTATATTTTTAATCTATTATTTGTATTCAATTGCAAATGTTGCATTTCTACAAAATAACCACAGAATCTATTACTTTGGAATAAGCCATCATCTATAAATTGCATTACGTGGTATGACTTATGTAGTACGGTTGTGTACTCATACTTGCTATAAACAATCAACAAAAGTGGAAGAATTATCGGTCAACAAGGTCTACTTCAAGGATCGTGGAGAACTAGGTTGTGCTACCTAGTCGATTGCTCGTGGGCATATGGATGGGCTTCACCGGTTATTCCGTTACGCCCGCTGCGACTTTATTGACTTATTTGTCTTATGAGACATTAATTGTAAGCTTTGACCTTAAGGTCTTTACTCTGATAATTATTGTTATTTGTCTATTTATTAGTTATCTTTGCATATGGAAATGATATTTCATCGATGTTGCCACTGTGTGCACTAGCGTGATCCTGGACTAGTGCAGTATACACAGAGAGAGGGTCCATATTTGCATATTTGGGTCCCGACAAAGGATCACTGTAATATCTTTTATGTATGAATGAATGCATTTTGTTAAACTTGGCTGTGTCATTTCCTTATCTTTATGAGCAAATGGAACCTTTATGTTATGATTTGTCTCACTTTGTATGATTTGTTAATAAGATGTGGTCTTGATTGAAGTCTTATGGTTATTGATATTGCTTGCTTGATCATATCTTAATTATCAAATGCTATGCTCCTTGGATTCCATTTCTTAAAGGAAATTATGTCAAATTTTTTTTAAAAAAAATCCACAAGCAAAAATTTCAATGTTCATCTCAATATGATTTGTGAAAATGTTTATTGGCTAAATTTCAAAATGGAGATTATTTATGTTTCAAATATTGTTTCAAGTGGTTCTCAACTGCTGGTTTAAAAGGAGAGAATGTGATATGATCAATAGGTTTGTGACCTATTTTGGTTTCTTCTCACTTTTCTTGAAAACAAAATCTTCATTGGTCATAAGTATAGATTTCAGATTCTTTGTGACCAAGCTCCTCCATTTGAACAAAATCCTATATTTGACCTTACTTTATTTTTGGATGATTTATGTCAAAATAGAGCATATTTCAATGATCAATAAAATGATTTCGATTGCCAAGATACTTGCTTTGCAAAACCCCTTTCTTGACTTTAGATTTATTTTGAACTTTTGGTGCTTAATGCCAAAGGGGAGAATATTTATGTTATAAATATTCCCACATTTGGATGAATAATATATTCTCCTTCGTCATTTGATTTATGCCAAAAGTGGAGAATGTTTATATCCATATTCCTCCATTTGGATGTTTAATTTGGTTAATATGTATTATGCCAAAAGGGAGAGAATGCATTGATTATACAAGCATATCATTCTTATATGCATATTGTTTGAAGCTTTAAATTTCACCTTATGACTTGAATAGGCATAGTTCATTAGTTTAAATTCTTATCTTACGTTTATTTATGTTCAAATATTGTTATTGATAATGGATTTGTCATCAATCACCAAAAAGGGGGAGATTGAAGGATCTAGACCCGCTATTATGAGTTAATGGAATGTTTTGGTGATTAATGACAAATCCAAATATGATTATATTGTGTAGTCTCATTTGGATATAAAGGTGAAATTCAACGAGGTATGCAATCGACATCTTAATCTTATATATTGTTGCATTCCTCAGATCCAAAATATAGGTTGAACTCAACCATAAGTTTAACTTGAATATGCGCATATGATCTTATTACACATTTGCGTATGCACACATTTAGGGGGAGTTTATTCTATATTTTATGGTTTTATTAGTATTGATCCATATTCCATTCTCCACATATATTAAGGATCTTTACTTTGAAACATATCCTTTCGAGTATACAAAACTTGTGTAGTTCTTGTATACACATGTTGGAGTATATATATAACTTGTGTAGTTCATATATACTCATGCCGTGTTACATTAAATCATCTACATTCAATTTATGTGCAATTGAAGTGGTTATCATTAATTACCAATGAGGGAAAGATTGAAGTATCTTGTCCCACTATTATGTGATAATGGTTTGTTATGGTAACTAATGGTAATCGCATTGTGAAACTAACATTTTTCATGAGTTAAATGAATAGGTTATGTTCCAGGGTGATGAAGACTTTGGATGTCATCATGTGTCAATGACATTAATGTCAAGAGCTTGGTGTTAAGGATGCATCATGAGTTGATGCTTATCAAGAAGAGGAGATGATCATGAAGACAAGAGAAGACCCATCATGTGTTGATGGAGGTCAAGCAAAGGATGCATCATAAGTTGATGCATGTCAAGTAAATGACCCGGACTTGAAGTAATGATGTGCGTCATTAAGCTTCAAGAAGATACTCAAGGCAAAGATATGACTAGCTAGGGCTAAGGATATGTTCCTAGTCTTTGCCGATCTTGGTATTTGGTTGGAAGACCGGATTGCTAGTATAGGTTGTGATAAACCCTAAGGTTTGATTTGTTGGCCCGATCTTTCGATGAGAATGATAAGTCCAGTAGGCGTCGCTCAACTCTGACGATCTCGACTACGAACACGCAACGCCAAACCACGCAATCGCTGAACTTATTAACAAGTCGTTATCAACCGCGCACGAATACCCGCTGACTTGACCACGAAGGTCGATTCCTGCGTACACCGAAGAAGCACGTAAGAACAAGATAAAGCAATCTAAAATTGCAAATAAAGATTGAAATATTGAAATTAGGATTTCGAAAGCAGTATTATGGTTGGTCTAGTCGACACAAGCCAATACACAAAGTTGCAACAAGGCTAACTTTTAACTAAACAAAATCCAAGAAAACTAGAGGGGGTGCGAACTCCTTAAATAGGGAACAAAGAGCCACAAAACTAAATGAACCAGTGGGGTGGTACTAAACGCTGTGGTTACTGTTCATGTGAACAGTAACCACACCCCGGTGGGCCGCAGCGAGATGGGCCAAGTTCAAGATGATTACAAAGCCCAAAGTTGGCCCAAACAAGTGATATAATGTCTTCTTTTGATGATTGCGATCAGTCCAGAAGGAATTTGGAGGTGAGGTTGGATCCGTTGGAAAGGTCTCGGAATAAGCTTTCCAACAAGCCCAAGATCACCAGAATCGGATTTCGTTTGCAAAAGTTACGCCTGTTTTATGTTGGTGCTGTCAAGCTGATTCCGAACCGATCTGACCAAAATTTATCCAGCTTGAACTCCTCCTTGGCACATGTAGTAGCACCATGGCATGTACACATAGTACCATGGCATGTAGACGTAGCTGGCATGTAGACGTAGCTCAATTGGGTAATATGGCATTGCATTAGCCGAAAGTCCAATTGGAGAAGATGTTGGTGAAGTAAAGGAAGTAGAGGATGCAAAGTCAAGAAAGTTGAAGCAAAGGGTTGTATCCTTAGGGTCGATGTCCTCATCAAAGTTGTCGTACTATTAAGAGGGGTCTTAACTAGTAGTTTGAGTTAGTCATGTGTTGATAGCTCATTGTGTGTGGGGACCCTAGAATATTGGAGGTTATATCGAATTAATAACCATACCAATAGTAGAATTCTTAATCAAGAACAACCAAGTCTTAATTAAAAATTATACTAGAAGCATGATTCTTAACAATATACAATTCCAATATTCGTGTTCCGGATATATGTTATGCAATAGCTTCCCAGATCGATGACTATTGCACATACATCCTTATACAACATTGCATCACGCATACAAGGCATACATTACATAATTATACACAGTATATAATAACTCAGTCTGGTTATACAATATCAAGTGACTTTGGGTCACTACAAAAGTTAACAGCGGAAGACAGAACTAAACAGCAAAAGACCACCAATGGCCCCATCACCCTCAGGCTATTGAGTGGAGATTAGAACTAGCTTCACTCGTTAGCGTCACCCTGATCGGCGCTAACGGGCATCTTGTGAGACCCCGGTTTATCGGGCTTGTAATGCTTAACCATTCATTCGGTCCTAGCATCACAAATCACCACAAGAACTTCTTGTTCTTCTTGAGCAACTCCGTCATCAGCTTCGCGATCTTGGAAAAGTTCTCAATAAAACGACGATAATATCCCGCTAAACCAAGAAAACTCCGCACTTCGGTTACCGAAGTAGGATGACTCCATGAAAGAACATCGCTGACCTTGCTAGGATCAACGGCTACACCTCCTGCTGAAAGAACATGGCCTAAGAAAGCCACTTCCTTCAACCAGAATGCGCACTTGCTAAACTTTGCATACAGCTGGTGCTCATGAAGCTTGCCTAACACAAGCCTCAGATGCTCATCGTGTTCCTCATCATTCTTGGAGTAGATAAGAATACCAAACCTTGTGAGACCCCGGTTTATCGGGCGTGTAATGCTTAACCATCCATTTGGTCCTAGCATCACAAATCAAATAAACCAAGACTCGAGATATGTATACTTCCCAAAAATGCAGTATACACACCCCTTTACAAAATTCGTGTATCAATTCCATTCATTCACATAGAACCAAAGCACAGCAACAAACCAGAAGTTAGAATAAATAAAGGATAGTTATTACAAAAGAGAGGCCAACCGGCCACATACATATAAATACCAGAATTGAACAGCGGAAGCAAAAGTGCCATAAGATGGCCATAAACAAAAGAGCCAATCAGTGTACCTTTACCCACAAGGTAACCGACCGGACCGCCAAGCTAGTCGTCGAACCTGCATCACATTTCACAAAAGTGGGGCCCTTGGGGCTCACCTTCCTCCTCTGTAATAAATAGTTAAGCAAAGCAAATGAGTACAAAAATTGTACTCCGCAAGACTTACGTGTAGAATAACAGACCTATACATATGCTACATGCAAGCTTATTTAAGTGGAGGCTATATGTTTCATTTTTAGCACAAAGCAATCTTTATTTGTAATAATGTAGTACATTTAAAAGCAAGTTGACAAATCTGTTTTTAATGTTCAAATAACAGTAAGTGACAACATAATAACAGTAGATAGATGACAACAACAATTCTGGAAGTGACTAAACCCATAGTCACCACAACAATAGCACGAGTTACCCATTTATGCCAACCTTGTCAAATTTTAATTAAAAAGGTTGCAGTCTAACTCTTGCAAAACCTAACCAAGCGTGTCCATAACCTAGGACGAGGCTATTCGAATAGTTTTATCCTCGCAGGTGTACCAATGTACCCACACGCTGCATCGCCTTTTGCCAAGCTATTAAGCACACTTCCTTAGGTATGCCGGCACGGCTAAGTTCTACGAGATATTTCCAATATTGTGTATTAACTACGAGCCGCCCGTATGGATAGAAACCCATACGTTGTGTTGGAGTCATCGTAAAGCCTCGGTCAACTACCCCTCACGGGTAAAGCCTTGGACAACTACGACGCCCTTCGAGGTGGAGAGCCTACCCGGAATCTCCACCACCGCACACCCAACACAAGAATACATATCCTTTTTCACACAACACACACAACCCCCTCCCGCGACTCGGAGATAACACACGCCAAAGTACTAAGTCAAGAGAGGTCCCATATCCCTCTCGCGTGGTTAGCACGCAAAATTGCTTGGAGAGTGTGACACAAGATGTTCGGTCCTTGTTGACTTAGGCAAGACATCCACAAACCCAATAACCCACCATCCAACCACTTGCCCAAGTCCAAATCAATTTTTTATTTTCAGATTTTGACTTTACAAAATAACAAAGCACAAGTGCTGGACATAAATGAGTAATAATTAGATGTGTGATCAAGATCATCGACTAAATCGATGATCGCCCATTACTACCGAAACTAAGCATTTCTAAGCAATTTCAATTCGCAATCTACTAAGTGACAAGAGCTCATCCATCGAACTCAAATCACAGCAAATAACCTAGGCTCATGGTAGTAGAGGATAATCAATTCCTACCGATTATGCAACTACAGGATACTAACAATAATTTAACAACAAAATAGCAATGCATACATACAAGTTGAAATCAATATATTAGACTTGAAAAATACTAGGATTAACATGATCAAACTGCTTGCCTGGTTGATGTGGTTCAATATGTTGCTGAGGATCACTTATGCTATCAATGTGCTCTTCGGAACCTAACGAAAGCGAAAAAGAACCGATAAGAACGAAGAAAACACAAGGACTCAACAGCAAACTTTCTCCAAATATTCTGAAAATTTTACAGCAGCAAGAGCATGATTTATAAGGAATTTAGAAATAAGAACCAATTGATTTGGATTCTTAATGCAAAAGATATGAGCAAAATAATTTTTCTCAGCCTTATAAATTACAAATGCTACTATTCATTACACTAAAATCTTAACAAAAATTTATGGAGCTAAACTGAGGTTAGAAATATTTTTAGATAAAAGTTCAGTTAAAAACATAGCCAACAAAATTTGAATCAACCGAAAAGGAATTAAAATGAAATAGTTATGCATTTTACAAGTTAATTATATTTTTTAGTTAACAAATAATCCTTTTGGGAAAATCCGAAATTAAAACGACGTGGACGAGCTTGGATCGTTGATCTTGGATCCAACGGTCCAAGTCCACGGGATAACGCGCGCATGCGCGACTCACAAACCCTAAACGCTCACCGTTGGATTTGGATCCAACGGTTCACGTGGATCAAGACGTTCGGGCGGTTCGAACGTTCACACGCACATGAGTCGTTGATCTTGGATCTAACGACCCACGCGAACTCGAATCGGGACCGTTGATCTTGGATCCGACGGTCCACTGATCAAGGCGTGCGATCAATTCAAACGTTCGCGCGATCCTGGGCCGTAGATCTAATATTGGAAATGTCTCGAAGGACTTAGCTGTGCCGGCATACCAAAGGAAGTATGCTTATCATGTGAAAAAGGCGGTCTGACTTGTGGGTACATTGGTACACCCCTACAGGGATAAAACTATTCGAATAGCCTCGTCCTAGGTTATGGACATGCTTGGTAAGGTCGTGCAAGAACTAGACTACAATCTTTTTATTAAAATTTGATATGGTTGGCATGGATGGGTAATTCATGCTATTGTTGTGGTGACTATGGGTTTAGTCACTTCCAGCATTGTTGTTGTCCTCTATCTATGGTTATTATTGTTGTCGTTTACTGTTATTTGAACATTAAAAATAGATTTGTCAACTTGCTTTTAAATGTACTACATTATTGCAAATAAAGATTGCTTTGTGCCAAAAATGAAACATACAGCCTTCACTTAAATAAGCTTGCATGTAGCATATGTATAGGTCTGTTATTCTACACGTAAGTCTTGCGGAGTACAATTTTTGTATTCATTTGCTTTGCTTAACTATTTGTTACAGAGGAGGAAGGTTAGCCCCCATGGGCCTCATTTTTGTGAAATGTGCTACGGGTTTGACGGCTAGCTTGGCGGTCCGGTCGGTTGTCTTGTGGGTTAAAAGCACACTGATTGGCTCTTTTGTTTATGACCATCTTATGGCACTTTTGCTTTCGCTGTTTATTTTAGTATTTTTGTGTATTTGGCCGGTCGGCCTCTCTTTTGTAATAACTATCCTTTATTTAGTTTAACTTCTGGTTGTTGCTGTGCTTCGGTTCTATGTGAATGAATGGAATTGATGCACGAATTTTGTAAAGGTGTGTGTATACTGCATTTCTAGGAAGTATACATGTCTCGAAGACACGGGTTATTCTGTTTGTGATGCTAGGGTCAATTGGTGACTAAGCATTACAAGCCTAATAATCCGGGGTCCTCACACCCACCCACAGGGGTACACTGTCCACAAGCCCGGAGTGCTCCGTTGCAGGGGTGCTTCGGGTCTCCTCCGTAGGTGGCCTGGAGGACCTACTGCTCCGGGCTTCGTGAGGTGCCGAGGACCCCCCAGGGGTGCTTTAGGTCTCCTCCGGAGGTGGCCCAGAGGGCCTGCTTTGCTCCGGGTTTAGCAAGGCGCCGAGGACCCTCCGGGGGTGCTTCGGGTCTCCTCCGGAGGTGGCCTGGAGGGCCTGCTGCTCCGGACTTTGCGGGGCACTGAGGACCCTCCGGGGGTGCTTCGGGTCTCCTCCGGAGGTGGCTTTGCCTGGCCATTGGGGCTGGTGGGGCTACCCCTACGACAACGCCATACTCAGATGTGAGAGACCTTGTGGTCGTGTCTCCATGAGAGTGATGAGTATTTGACAAGGGTTTCGGTCAGTCGAGTTTGGTTTGTGTGGTCGGACCATGTCGTTGCGCGGTTCACGCGTTTTCGTGAAGTCTTTCAATTGCTGTCAGAATAATCGGATCGTCCGGCGTGTTATGGTGATGACGACCAGGCGGATTGTACCGATTGGTAAATGGCGGTTGAAGAATTCGGAGAAGTTGTTTTTTTTCGAGTTCGGTTTTCATTGGAAATCGGAACAACCGCGAGTATTGGAGCGAGACGACCGAGTGCGGTTGATCCGCTGGTAACATGGCGGTTGTCTGATTATATTGTGAGGTTCGCCATTTTGGTGATTTGAGTTTTGGGATAGGTCATATCCAAGTGTGTTCATGCATATGTGTTGCATATTGCATGTTTGAGCTAACGTTAGGTCAAGTTGTGAAGAACTTGTTCCGGTTTTGTGTTTCTTTGTCTGTGTGGCTGCAGGACGTCGAGTGGAGTCGTGGCGAGACACGGTGGACCGGACTAGGTGCAGGTGGCACTGAGGTCAGAACGGTCGGGATGTGTCGAAGACGACGTGGACTCGAGGTGGTTGCGAGGCGTGCGAGACGAGGAGCGCGGAAGCTTCCCAGAAGGTGCAGGAGGGGCGAAACGGGAATTTCGCAAGGTCGCATGCGGGAGCGGGCTCGATTAGTTTTAGCGGGCGTAACGGGGTGGAGACCCGTTAGCCATGGGCTATAAATAGGATGGATGGGCTGCTGCCCAAAGTGAGCACTTGGGTGGAATTAGGGTTTTAGAGTCAAAAGAGGCTTTGTGAGGTTGTTTCTCTTTTGCTCTTTAGTGGTTGAGAGTGGAGGAAGGCAGTAGAGTGTGCTCCCTGCGTGTCCCCTCTTCATGAGTTCTTGAGTGGTTCTCCTCCTCTCCAAAGCATGTAGTGTGAGTGTGTTCTTGTGTTGGGAGAGTGAGGAGATGGATTGAGAATCTTGTAATCATCCCTCTGGTTCTAATGTCCATGCGTATGGGGATGTATTTATTTGTATTTCGCTCTTGATTCAAGAAATGAAAATCTGAAGTTTGCATTCCCTGTTCTTATTTTTCCTTCGATTCTCTCTGTGATGGACTTGTGAGTTTTTCTTTTTCTTGTTGGTTCTTGCTAGTGAGCTGCAAAATGGATTGCTCTATGTTGGGATAGTGCCCCAAGATCATTTGATCGATTTTTCCAAGAGCTAATCTTGTTAAATCTCAGATTTCACTTTTTGGCATCCTCTGTTCTTCATTTCCTCTTCTAGGGTTTTTGATGAAATTCTTGATTTCCTTGAGGATTTGGCCTAAGACTCATGCTAGCATGTCCTGAGGTTATTACTAACCTTCTTGCAAAATCTCATGAGCCAAGGTTGAGAGATTGTGGAGCATTTCGGTTTTGCGGTTTGCATCCTTCTTCGTTCAAATGCAAGAAGATAGGAACTTTGGAATGGATCTCTGAAATATTTGTTTGGAATAGGTTCCTAGTGTCTTTAGAGAGGTGTGGTTCAAATCTCGTAGAGTTTGGCCAAGCGGTTCAAAAGTTACGTCGATTTTCGTTTTGAAACCCGAGAGGTTTTTGCTGCTCGAGGACAATCGGATGAACCGGGCTTAACACTGTGGTTGTACCGGACTGCGGTACAACCGGCCATTTGCTCATGGTTGTGCGGATCGTGGTACAACCGCCGCTTGCCCAATGGTTGTACCGATTGTCCTGATTTCTTCGGTTCTTCCTCGTTTTTGTTTGCTGAGCTTTGGGGTGAGGAGTGGATTCAACATAAGACTTCCTCTGTGCTTAATCATTGATCTTCATAGCTCTCATAGCTATTGGAGTAATTTACAAGTTGAATCCATTCTTTGCGAAAAGATTAGGTGCTCCTATTCACCCCCTCTAGTCGCCTTTCCGGTCCTTCAATTGGTATCAGAGCAGGTTAGCTCTTTTCAATAGATCTTAACCGGTCTCAAGAGCCGTGGCGATGGACAAGTACTCGACCAAGCCGCCCGTTTTCGATGGCATCGATTACCCCTTCTGGAAGAGCCGAATGGAGACATACATCCGTGCCGGTATGCCATCCGCGAAAGGTCAAGGTTCGATTCGCTGTTCCTGCCGATGAGAACATCAATGCCGGGAACATGGCTGATGTTGAGGCAAATGCAAAGGCTAGGAACATCATCATCCAGGGTTTGAGTCGTAGTGAGTTTGACCGCATATCTCACCTGTCGTCCGCCTACGATATCTGGGTGACCCTCGACGCATACCATGAGGGCACCACCCAGATCAAGACGGTTCGACAGGACCAGTTCAAACGAGAATACAACAAATTTGAGATGCTTGCTGGTGAGTCCCTAGATGAGTGCTTCGCACGTTTTCACAAGATCTTGAGCAACCTCCGAGCGGTCGGTCTCACATACCCCGACTCGGACAACGCTCGTCAGATACTTACGGCACTCGATCTGCGTGTGTGGGAGATGAAAGTGACCACCATCAAAGACACGACAGACCTCTCGACCTTGACTCTTGATGCGTCAGTACTCACGCCTCAAGACTCACGAGATTGACGTTGTCTCTCGTAGGTCGAAGTCACAGTCGATGGCCCTGGTCACCGATCCCAGTTCAACTTCTGGTCTCTCTTCTGAGTCCTCTTGCAATTTCTCCCTTGCTGCTCTCTGTGACATAACTGATGATCAGTTAGAGCAGCTTGCGGATGAGCAGCTTGCCCTCCTTGCTCGTAGATTCTCCCACGCTTACAAAGGGAGGAGGGACAGAAAGAGAGGAGGACCCGTGATTTGCTTCGAGTGTGGTGGCCCCAACCACATCCGAGCGAATCGCCTAAGCCGGAGAAGGGCAAGAACGACTACGGCGGTTCGGGCAAGAACGACTACACCGACAAGAACCGCAACAAGAAGCCTCCACTCGGGCGCCAAAGAAGAAGAAGTTCCGCAACTTTGGCAAAGCCAAGAAGCTCTTCCACCGCGTCCTCACCGCCGACGACCTCGACCTCGGCGAGGTGGAGGGATGGAGCGGCGATGACGGACGGGTGACCAAGAGCCCAAGGATGGCAGCGACGACTTCTCCGGCATGTGCTTCATGGCCCTCAAGGGCGAACTCAGCGACAGCGAGCTGTACTCCGACACGGACGAGGTAGATCCCACCTACGAACAGCTCAATCATGCTTTTCTCAAGCTAGGAGGTTTTCATGCTAAAGCTAAGGCTAGGTGTCTTTGAGTTAGAGAAGGAAATAGATAGACTGTCACTAGAGATTATTGCTCTTACATCCGCTCCTTCTAGTGATGATTGTGATACATGCTCGCTTTCTCGGTTGATATGGAGAAGTTAAGGACCTCACATGATAGTGTGTCCTCCAAACTTGATAGTGTTAAGGTGGAGAATGTTAGTCTGCTTGCTGAGTTAGAGTTGAGTAGAATGGCTGTTACCCTACTTATTACTGATAAGACTACTTCTCCCACCTCATGTGAGGGTAAGGACATTGCTTTGCTAGAGGATCTTATGCCATGCTCCTTGATCTGCCTGAGTCTTGTGAAAATTGCAATAACTTGAAGATGAACTTAAAGCAGGCGGATCATAAAATTCTTTGAACTACAAGCTTTTTACTTGAGCCGATTGTTTCATGCTTAAACTGTCCTAAGTTAATCATTGAACTTGAAGTCGTCTCAAACAGTTTCAAGATATGATTGATCATGAAAGGAAGTTGGCTAAGTTTGCTTCTAAGGACCCTGTTAGCTCACCATGCATTAAGTGTAACAAACTAAAATCTGACTTGATTGCTTTGGATGAGAAATGTGTGAAGCTAACTAAGGACCTTCTAGAGAAGCCACATTGTGTTTGCAATATGATTGTGGAGAAGGGGGAGAAGCCCCAGGGTAAGGATGAGACGCTTAGCAACGTGAACCAACTGGCTAGCGAGGAGGGTATTTCCTTGAGTCTACCGTGCTCGCACAAGCCATTCTTTCCTCTCGCTTTGGTTCTTCTTTTGCTCCCTTACCTTCTGCTTTGTCTCTTCTTCCCCTGCTCTTCTTGCACCTCTCTCTTTGGAGTGTCGGTACCTTATGAACACTCTCGAGAGATTTGTAGGAGGCAAGAAGAAGCTCAATCTTATTCTAGACCAATCTAAGATCTGCAGATTTAATCAGGGTCTAGGATATGACTTCTTTGAGGGCATGAGGAAGCATCCACCTGCCGTGCTCAGACCCATAGCACCGTGTGTGATCGAGATTGAGCCGGGACCGAGAAAGTCCATTTCAAGTCAGCGGGCTATGTCCAAGGGATTTCTGACAGTAAGGTAATTTCACATGCTGCTTCTACCTCTCAGAAGGTGAAGTATCACTGCACCTTCTGTCAGAAGGATGGACACACAGTCGATCGATGCTTCAGGCGCGCCAAGATCGTGCGTAGAGACCATGTTGAGTCTCTTAGGCGCATTCAGGGTCGGCCCCAGACCTTGAGTGCACCTAAGACCAACACGAGGTCTAGGCTTGTTTCTTCTGATGGGTTTGTGCAGCATCGAGGACTTGGTTTTTCCGAGTTTTCTGGTTTTCGTCCTCATGCTGCTTTCAGTCGTGACTTCCGCCGTCCTGAGGGTAGATCTCGTTTTCCCCATCGAGATAGCTACTCGCGGCGTGTTCAGCATGTTGCAGGTGCTCCGACTCGCTCCTTCAGAGTGCGGCCGGACCAAAGAACACCTTCGGGTCTACTCTTAGACCTTCTGCTTTGAGTTACAGAGAGCGTAGGGTAGATAGACGTCAGTCGTGCTTGACTACTTCATCTGCTCGACGTGTTATTCAGTATTGGGTGCCAAAATCATTGTTGATTTATCCCAAGATCGAGACTTTACTCACCGCTTGACTCGTGTTCGCGGGTAGGGAAGGAGAAGGTTTGGCTTGTAGACTCGGTTGTTCTCGCTATATGACCGGAGACTCCGCTGGTTCTCCTCCTTGCCCGTGCTCCAGGTGATGAGACGATCACCTTCGGAGATGCTTCATCTGGGCGCGTCATCGCCAAAGGTACTGTGCGCATTAATGATTCTTTCATTTTGAAAGACGTTGCCTTGGTTAGTAAGCTGCAGTACAATTTGCTTTCTGCTTTCTCGGCTTATCGATGATGGTTTGAGGTGAGCTTCAAGAAAAATGCTTGTAAAATTCTTGATTCTTGGGTAGTTTGGTTTATGGATTTCGTTATGGGAGGATCTTTCGTGCTGATTTTTACGAGTCTTCCGCGATCCTCTCGTGTGTTTAGTTGCTTCGAGTCCCGCGACTGCCCTTCGGCATAGGAGACTTGGTCATATTGGATTTGACCATTTGACCCGAGTTAGCGCCACGATCTCATTCGTGGTTTGCCAAACTCAAGATGGTCAAAGATCTTGTTTGCTCTCCATGCCGCACGCGGCAAGATGGTTGCCGCTTCTCATCCTCCCATCCACGATTATTATGACCGATGCACTGGACAATTGCTCCACATGGATCTGATGGGACCCACTCGAGTCTGCGATCGGCGGAGGAGGAAGTGGTATGTGCTTGTCGTGGTCGATGACTTCTCGAGGTACTCTTGGGTGTTTTTCTTAGCCTCGAAGGATGAGACGTTTCGCATTTCCGAGGCCTTTTCGTAGGCTTTACAGAGCTCCCGTGTGCCTTACGAGCAATCCGCGATGACAATGGCACGGAGTTCAAGAATTCCTACTTTGAGAGTTTCGTGGTGAGGCAGTGTAGAGCACCGCCTCTCTTCTCCATACGTCCCTCGTGAGAATGGCGTTGTGGAGAGGAAGAACCGCACCTTAGTCGAGATGGCGGGGACGATGCTTGATGAGTACTCTACACCGCGGAAGTTTTGGGTGAAGCTATAGCCACCGCGTGCCATGTCTCAAATCGAGTTTTCTTGCACACTTGCATCGCACTTCTTATGGTGAGATATGGGCGAAAGCCTAGCGTCTCTCATTTTCGTGTGTTTGGTTGCAAGTGTTTTGTTTTGAAGTCCGGGAACCTAGATAAGTTCGAGTCACGTTCTTGTGACGGATCTTTCTGGTTACTCGCCTTCTTCAGCGGGCTTATAGGGTCCAGGCTGCGAGTCTAGCAAAATGGTAGAGTCTGTGAGGTGACCTTCGATGAGGCGATCAGGGACTAGGCACGATATCTCGAGTTCGTTAGAGCGATCGAGACCATCTTCGTGGATGACGAGGACGAAGGAAACGATGGTTGTCTACGATCCTGTCCTCACCCACTCCTTGAGGTACCATCTTCCACCGCACCTCGAGGTGATCAGCCCTTGCCTTCTGCTTCTTCTGGAGTTAGTGGCTCTGTTCCTACCTCGTCAGCTCATGAGGTAGAGGCCACTTCTTCATCTCTCCAGGACCTCCTAGACACATCCGAAAGCTCATCCTTCAGAGCGCATCATTGAGACCTCTTGAGCGTGTTACCCGCTCAAAATCGGCTTATCTCAATTCTGTCTCCATTCGCCTTCATTGCCTCCTTTGAGCCCAAAGATGTTTCTCATGCCTTATCGATGAGTCATGGGTCAATGCCATGCATGAGGAGCTAGAAAATTTCGAGAGGAACAAGGTCCAGTCGCTTGTCGAGCCCCGCGAGGTCACAATATTATTGGGACTAAGTGGGTGTTCAAGAACAAGCAGAGCGAGGATGGAGTGGTTATCCAAACAAGGCTAGATTGGTTGCTCGGGGTTTTCCTGTGTTGAGGTCTAGATTTCGAGGAAACCTTTGCCCTGTAGCTAGACTTGAAGCCATTAGAATCTCGCTTGCCTTTGCGACTTCTAGAGGATTCAAGCTTTACCAGATGGACGTCAAGAGTGCCTTTCTCAATGGCCTTATTGAGGAAGAGGTCTACGTCCGTGACCTCTGGTTTTCGAGAACCCCAAATACCCAAACCATGTCTTCAAGCTTTTCAAAGCATTGTATGGACTTAAGCAGGCCCCTGTGGCTTGGTATGAGAGGCTTAAGTCCTACTTGTTAAGTCATGGTTTTGAGATGGGTAAAGTTGACAAGACCTTGTTCATCCGCCAAGCATGGCACCGCCTTCCGCTGCGTCGGATCTATGTCGATGACATTATCTTTGGCGGCTCTTCCCATACTCTGTTTCCCAGTTCTCGGATGTCATGAGCACCGAGTTTGAGATGAGTATGATGGGTGAGTTGACCTTCTTCCTTGGCTTCCAAATTAAGCGATCTCGGGAGGTACATTTCTTCATCGAGGAAAGTACACTCGTGACCTCTGGCGCTTGACATGAGTGATGGTAAGCTTTGTGTCGACTCCCATGGCTTCTACAAACCTATCTTGACCTGATGAGGATGGCGAGCCGCTTGATCAAAAGGAGTTTCGCGGCATGATTGGCTCCTCTTGTACCTCAACGCCTCGAGACCGCACATACATTTCTCTGTGTGTTTGTGCGCTGTTTTGAGCTTCTCCTCGCGTTTCACCGCCAGCGCGTGAAGCGCATCTTCGATACCGCGAGCTACCATTGACTATGGTATCCGTACTCTTCTTCATCCCGTCTTTCCTTGAGAGCCTTCTGATGCGCACTTACGGTCAGAGGATAGATAGGAAGAGCACTTCAGCACCGCCAATTTCTTGGCACTTCTCTTGTTTCTGGTCTTGAGGAAGCGATCGGTGTTGCACATCCACCGCAGAGGCCGAGTATGTTGTTTGCAGCCGATTCTTTGTAGCCAAGTGCTCTGGATGGCTTCGACCTGCGGGACTTTGGGTTAGTTATCGATAGTGTTCCACTCTTTTGTGATAACACTTCGCGATTAACATTGCCAAGAACCCAAGGCACGAGATTCCCTGACCAAGCACATCGATATCCGGTTCCACTTCCTTAGAGACCATGTAGAGAAGGGCGATATAGTGCTTGATTTGGAGAGTGACCACCAGTTGGTGACATTTTACCAAGCCTTTGGATAGTTCGAGGTTTTCACTCTGGGGAGAGCTTGGGGTGGTTTGTCCTTATGGATGTAGTGAGGGGAGCTTTGTGCTTTCTTCGCTTTACTATTTTGATTATGCTTCATCTCATTTACGTCGCATTGCATTTTATGGGTGCATTGGGGTTTAGTCCTTCTAGCATAAATTAGAGTGATCTTCTCGACTAGTTGCTTAGACTCCTTGCTCTTTTCTTGTGACCTAGGGTTCTCTCTGTTAGTCGCTTCTCTTCTCTCACTAGGTTGAGCCCACTCACCGCTTTGTGTTCTAGCAAGGGCCCAGCCGCCTTGGGTAGACATGGTGCGTGTTTGCTCCCTAGTAAGGTAGATTACCGGCCTAATAGTCCTAGTGTCATATGGGGTAGATGAGAGTCGAGTCTAAGCCATAGTTGCCTCTATATCTTATCTATGCTTTAAGGACCGCCTACTTGCTGCTTTCTTTTCGACTTCTCGATCTTATTGCTTTGGTTCAGGGAGTTCTTTTGGGAGCTTACGAGCTTAATATTGACTTAACTCAACTTGAACTAAAAGTTGCATCTCATGTTGAGGGGAGCTGGATTCTCTTGCATTCTAGCATTCTCGCATTGTAATATAACAACATTGAGCCTTGACTATTATCCTATTATGACATACTACAATGTTTTTACACCTTGCCATGACTTGTGCTTAGCTTGCTAAATTTATCATGACTTCATATGTGTAGACTAGCTCTTGCCATGATAAGTTAATTAAACTTGCTCAACTTAAACTAAAACTTGTCGTGTTAGCACTCGGATTAGTCTTTCTCGAGCTATCCTTTTATGATTCATGCCATGTCAAATAGGTCGGGTAGAGTGATGAATCTATATTGAGCCTTAGAAAGAGCCGTTTTAGTCTCTTGATGATGCATGAGTTAGTACAACTTGTTAAAAAAAAATCTCTTTTGTGCGAAAAAACTGATCTCACCAATTCTTTCTCATGAGACGGCTTGCCATTGCACTGGGCATGAACTCAGGGGGAGTTTTGGATGACCTAGACCACTCTTTTAAGCTTTTGTTGCTTGGGATGGTCGAGTGAGGCTTGAGATCTAGCACATGGCTAAAAATGCCATTTGTCAAAATTGGTTGAAGCTTAGGAAGAGGTTGTGGATGGCTCCTAGTCCAGACCTTCTTTACTAAGATAGACCTTTATCAACTTGAATATTCATTGCAAATGAAAAATAGTTGAAATTTTGGGCTTTTGACAAAAGTTGAGCCAAATGATTCATTCTTGAGCTTATAGCACTCTATTCGGACTCAATGTTAGCTTCCTTGTTACGCTTAGCTTATTGACATGGCCTGCATCATCCTTGGATATCTCTAGTTAGACTTTGCTCATTGATGACTTGACTTGCTCTCTAAATGCATTACATTTCAGATTGTCATCTATGTGCTCTAGCTGGCTTATATGTATGTTGTTATGATCTAGATAGCGTTTTATTGAGTTATGGCTTGGTGTATTACATGTTGGTCATTATGGATAATTCTCATGGCTCAAAATGTTTAAATAAACAAACTTCAGCCATTTTCATTCATTAACATGTCATATTCTCTCTATTGCATCTTGATGCGTTTATTGCCAAAAGGGGGAGAATAGAGAAGAAAAGTCCTGTTGGAGCAGCTTTAGAGCTTTGAGATCAATTTGCTCTTTCGCTTGTTGCTCTAGCGTTCCTTCTGTCGACATGGTCATTAGCTTCATTTCATTCCTTGGACCATGTTGGATTTTTCAAACTCAAACTCTTCTTAAAGCTTTTTCTGAGTTTGTCAATATTCTCATCAAGGGGGAGATTGAGAGACCTTGTGGTCGTGTCTCCATGAGAGTGATGAGTATTTGACAAGGGTTTCGGTCAGTCGAGTTTGGTTTGTGTGGTCTGACCATGTCGCTCTGCTGTTCACGCTTTTGTGAAGTCTTTCAATTCTTTGTCGAATAATCGGATCGTCCGGCGTGTTATGGGCGGTACGACCGCAGGGCGGTTGTACCGATTGGTAAATGGCGGTTGAAGAATTCCAGAGAAGTTGTTTTTTTTCGAGTTCTGGTTTTCATTGGAAATCGGAACAACCGCAGGTATTGGAGCCAGACGACCGAGTGCGTTGATCCGCCGGTAACATGGCGGTTGTCCGATTATATTGTGAGGTTCGCCATTTTGGTGATTTGAGTTTTGGGATAGGTCATATCCATGTGTTCATGCATATGTGTTGCATATTGCATGTTTGAGCTAACGTTAGGTCAAGTTGTGAAGAACTTGTTCCGGTTTTGTGTTTCTTTGTCCGTGTGGTCGCAGGACGCCGAGTGGAGTCGTGGCGAGACACGGTGGACGGACTAGGTGCGTGGCACCGAGGTCGAACGGTCGATGTGTCAAGACGACGACTCGAGGTGGTTGCGAGGCGTCATGCGAGACGAGGAGCGCGGAAGCTTCCCAGAAGGTGCAGGAGGGGCGAAACGGGAATTTCGCAAGGCTGCACAAGCGGGAGCGGGCTCAGTTGGTTTTAGCGGGCGTAACGGGGTGGAGACCCGTTAGCCATGGGCTATAAATAGGATGGATGGGCTGCTGCCCAAAGTGAGCACTTGGGTGGAATTAGGGTTTTAGAGTCAAAAGAGGCTTTGTGAGGTTGTTTCTCTTTTGCTCTTTAGTGGTTGAGAGTGGAGGAAGGCAGCAGAGTGTGCTCCCTGCGTGTCCCCTCTTCATGAGTTCTTGAGTGGTTCTCCTCCTCTCCAAAGCATGTAGTGTGAGTGTGTTCTTGTGTTGGGAGAGTGAGGAGATGGATTGAGAATCTTGTAATCATCCCTCTGGTTCTAATGTCCATGCGTATGGGGATGTATTTATTTGTATTTCGCTCTTGATTCAAGAAATGAAAATCAAGTTTGCATTCCTCGTTCTTATTTTTCCTTCGATTCTCTCTCGTGATGGACTTGTGAGTTTTTCTTTTCTTGTTGGTTCTTGCTAGTGAGCTGCAAAATGGATTGCTCTATGTTGGGATAGTGCCCCAAGATCATTTGATCGATTTTTCCAAGAGCTAATCTTGTTAAATCTCGATTTCACTTTTGGCATCCTCTGCTCTTCATTTCCTCTTCTAGGGTTTTTGATGAAATTCTTGATTTCCTTGAGGATTTGGCCTAAGACTCATGCTAGCATGTCCTGAGGTTATTACTAACCTTCTTGCAAAATCTCATGAGCCAAGGTTGAGAGATTGTGGAGCATTTCGGTTTTGCCCCTGTTTGCATCCTTCTTCGCTCAAATGCAAGAAGATAGGAACTTTGGAATGGATCTCTGAAATATTTGTTTGGAATAGGTTCCTAGTGTCTTTAGAGAGGTGTGGTTCAAATCTCGTAGAGTTTGGCCAAGCGGTTCAAAAGTTACGTCGATTTTCGCTTTGAAACCCGAGAGGTTTTTGCTCGCTCCAGACAATCGGATGAACTGGCTTAACATCGTGGTTGTGCGGACTGCGGTACATCATGTACAACCGCCATTTGCTCATGGTTGTACGATCGTGGTACAACCGCCGCTTGCTCTCAATGGTTGTACCGATTGTCCCGATTTCTTCTGTTCTTCCTCGCTTTTGTTTCTTTGAGCTTTGGGGGTGAGGAGTGGATTCAACATAAGACTTCCTCTCAGGCTTAATCATTGATCTTCATAGCTCTCATAGCTATTGGAGTAATTTACAAGTTGAATCCATTCTTTGCGAAAAAGATTAGGTGCTCCTATTCACCCCCTCTAGTCGCCTTCCTATCCTTCAAGCCAAGCATGGGAGACTACATCATGGATGACCGTCATATGGATGAATGCGGAGAACTACGAGTACCGGAGTCCATCCGGAGCCAATGGAACACGAGTTCTCTCCCCGTCCACGGATGCCAACATTAGCGGAGTGCAGACGAAGGCGAATTCTTTGGAAGCACATGACTTGGGCAGGAAATCCAAGATGGCCAAATGGTAGAGTTTGGATCTTGTAATTATTGCAAAGCTAAATTAGCTTGCTCATCAGTTGTAGGGATATGGCACTGAGCAGGCACTACAAAGCATATTTGCATAAGATGGGGCCTGAGCCGAGGGAGGAGTACAAGCGCAACTAAACTTGGTAGCCGATGACTCTGTAAGTACTTGGGTATACAACCCCTTTACGCCAATGAGAAATTGCTAGATATATTATTTGAACATCCTTACCCCATGATTGCGGCGTATATTGGTGGTTATGTTAGCCACTAGAATCATGTATGCCATATATTGAACCTAGTTGTTCAAGGCGGTATGCAAGCGGTTGGCGGATATTTGAGCGAGATTCGATGCCATTAGCCACCTTATAAATACATCACAAGTGGAAGCTAGGTTCATAGATCTTGCTTCGCCAATGGGAAGGAGGCAAGAAAATTTGGTCTTGACATAGAGGTGAGGTGGAACTCGACATACATCATGTTAAAGAAGTTATAAGGGTACAAACATGTCATATCTATTTTTGTTAATGCTAACTCTGAAAACAATGAATTGGTAGTTACTAATTCAGATTGGCAGATTGCTAGTCATTTTTGAGAGTTTTTAAGACCTTTTTATAAACCAACAAAGGTTCTATCTGGTGTTTATTACCCTACCTCTTGCTTAGTTATAGAATTTTTTTGGTTAATTGCAGACAAGATTGACAAATCTAGGAAGGATCCCCTTTTAGGTCATGCTATTGCACTAATGGAGAAAAAATTATTAAATATTTTAGTTCTATTTCACACGTGTATTGCTCTCCTATCATTTTTTATTCTACAAAAAAGTTGGCAGGTTTGTATATTGGTATGGAGGGAATAGTTGAATGCCTCGGTCCTGATTACTCGAAAGCTTTCACATATATCAAAGAGGACTTTTTTGTGTGTTTTGGCATGTATCATGACAAATTCGACAATAGCGTGAGATCGGAGGACTCACGATGACATAACAAGGAAAGACAAACTTGACATCCCACTTGTAGAAGAAGCTAAATGGCAAGTCTAGTTCTTTGTCCTCACGAGTCTCGAGTTGCCCCAAGTGGAAGTCTATCTCGAGCTAAACCACTACCTAAAGCATGATTTTACAAACATCGATCATGATATTTCAAGCGAATGCAAGATAGACTTGCTCAGTGGTGGAAGCACAACAAGCGAGATATTTCTGTCTTGTCACATTTACGCGCGGATGTTCTCTGATCTGCCGGTGTCCTTTGTTTCTTCACAAGCAATGTTGGCATGGTGGGCGAGAATAATTAAAGAAAAAGATAATCTGTCACACCTAGGATGGTGGAGGCAATCACTGCAGCATAAGCGACCTAGAATTGGCTAAGAGCGACAACGACATCAAGCGGAGAATCTTGAGATCATGCGGCGTCTGTTGACCTCGAGCGCATGAGCGATCTCAACATTGATGAGTAGTTAGTATGTACGCATGTTATTCTGTACTCTTTTCCTTACTCGAGGAACCCCACTCTAGAGCGTGAAGTTTTTAACGAGGCGGTAACATTGTATGCGTAAAATATCAAGAAAATTTTACTTTTTCCTGAAATATTTACATGCCCATGTTTTTACGCAATTAATTCAATTTTAACTAGGTTTTTAACAATGCGAGCACGAGAGGAATGAAGATGGTGGTCATTGCCACCATCGTCGCCGCCTCCTCCGTGAGTCGATAGTTACTTAGAAATTTGGGCTTAGGCGGGCGCGACACGGTCGTAGCCACAGCCGGACTATGGGCCGATGCACAGGCACTGGCGGAGGCGAGTGGGCGGCCGCGGCGAAGAGGCGGCGCGGCGAGCCGTCTTAGTGCCGACAAGACATGGCCCAATGCCACCACTAAGCATGGCCAATCGCTTACAAATTTTAAAATTTAAAAGTAGAAACCTAACTAATCAAAATTTTCTAGTGGTGGGGTAGCACCTATCTTCATCTTGAAAACTTTGTAGATGACATCGTTGGCATCAAAGGTTCGGATCAGCGAGATAGCGAAACACATTGATCATTAGCCGCGATCGTTCGAGTCGCCCCAAGGCGCTCCGTGAAGAACCAAGTCGAAATGCATCCGATGCTCTCTTCCCTTGCTTGAAGGGTCTCGGCAGTCAACCCGATGCGCTGCCACCTCGATGTTGGCTTCAAGCGATGCTAATCCTCCTAGAGATGTGAACATCATTACGGAGGACAACGTCGATGGCGAGTTAGCTCGCGGGATCTTTGGAGACCACCGGAAGACACTACGGAGAAGGGCGCCCGAGCGATGGAAGGTGGCCAATCGTGGCTCGACATACCTTTAGGCGAGAGAAGGATGAGAGACCATGTGAGAGGTCCTCCACTACGAGTGATGAGTATTTGACAAGTGTGTTGATTAGATTGAGAGTTGAGGTTTCGGTTTGGGGTAATTTTTAAAGTTGTGTCATGTCGAAAATCGGAACTACCCGTGTATGGAGCGGAAGTTCGATTAATCAAACTACGGTGTTGAAAATAGGATCTTCCGATTTATCCGGTTTTGCTCTCGGTTTGAAGAAATCGGAACTTCCGCACATGGGGTAGCGGAGTGTCCGATATCTGGTATTGAGATTCCTCTGAGGCGAAAATCGAATAGAATTTTGGAAGTGCGGATGTTAGAAGATCGGAAGTTCGCGATGGTAAGCACGGAACTTCCGATATTTCGACAAATGCGGATGTTCGAATCGGAACTTCATTTGTGTAAATCGGAACTTCGATTGTGTCGAGCTGTGCGAGAGAAGGTTGAATTGTGATTTTGATTTTGTATGAGTTTGAGTCTTATACAAATATTGATGCTATGATATTGTGCAATGCTATGTGATGTGTTTTTATGCATGTTATTGCGGGGCATCAAGATGGAGTCGTGGCGAGACACGTGGACCGGACTAAGCGCGAGGCGTTGAGGTCGAGCGGTCGGGATGTGTCGAAGGCGGCGTGAATCTTGAAGCGGTTGCGAGTCGTGCACAACAAGGTGTCTGGGAGGCTTCGGAAGGTGCGCAAGGGCGAAAGGTCTTTCGCAAGCGGCAAAAGTGGGCGGTTCCGTTCGGGTGTAGCGGGCTTAATGGGTTGGAGGCCCATTAGCCAAGGCTATAAATAGGGAGAACCACAGGGTTAGGGTTAGACTTTTGGGTGAAAGAAAATTAGGGTTAGCCTTAGCAAAAGGTTTGTTTTGCTTTGAGAGTTTGTTGAGAGAGAATGGCTGAAAATCTTGTAATCATTCCTCTGTGGTTCCTTGTAATCTTTTGATTTCTATTTAATGAATCTCGAGGTTTTGATTACTTGCCTATGCCTTTCTCTATTCCTTTCTCGTTCATGTTGAATATTTAAGGTTTTGATGTATCTTTTGATTCGACGTATGAAATAGCATGAAACTTGATATCTAGAGTCGTTTGCTATTTCTAATGGATTCCCAAAGTCTCATGAACTAAGAATCGAGAATCGTGTCTATTTTGGGTTTTGGTCTTTCTTTCCCTTCTTCAAGAAATCCATATTTAGCTTGATTTTGGATCTTTGTTTGCGATTCTTCTCCATAAGGTCAAGATGGTGTTTAGGATGATGTCCTGTGAACCTTGACTGAGAAGAGCACTCAAGATTTCGCATTTTGGATTTTTGGGAAAAACCAGCGCCTTGTTCTTCTTCGGGACAATGGAACTTCCGATTGTCCATGCGTGAACTACTGGCCAGGAGTAAAATCAGGCGTCCGATTTCTCGAGCGATCTGAAACTTCTGTTTTTGTTCTCTGTTTTGCTTCACTCTTCTTGAGATATCCGGAGGACTTTGTAGGTCTTATTTAATTACAGACAAAGGGAGTTATTAATTTTAAAGCACCATTCACCCCCTCTGTTGCCATTTGGTCCTTCAATTGGTATCGAGGCGGTTAGCTCTTCTTTATAGATCTTAACGGTCTTGAGCCATGGCAGCGGACAAGTATTCCACCAAGCCTCCAGTCTTTGATGGTGTGGATTACCCCTTACGGAAGAGCCGAATGGAAACGTATATCGGGCTCGGGGTATGCCATCGGAGAAAGGTGAAGGTCGGGTTTCTTTGTTCTGCCGATGAGAACATCAATGTGGGAAATATGGTGATGTTGAGGCAAATGCTAAGGCAAGGAACATTATCATTCGAGGTTTGAGCGAAGTGAGTTTGATCGTATTTCTCATTTGATTTACGCTTATGACATCCAGGTGACCCTCGATGCATACCATGAGGCACCACTCAGTTAAAACATTCGACAAGACCATTCAAGCGAGAATATAGTAAATTTGAGATGCTTCTTTGGTGAATCTCTTGGCGAGTGCTTTTCGCGTTTTCATAAGATTTTGAGCAACCTCCGGCGGTCGGTCTTACATACCCGGCTTCGGATAGCGCTCGACAGATGCTTTACACTCGATCTTCGTGTTTGGGAGATGAAAGTGACTACCATCAAGGATAGCACGGACCTCTCGACCACGACTCTTGATCGCTTTACTCGCGTCTCAAGACTCACGAGATTGACATTGTCTCTCGAAGGTCGAAGTCACGATCGATGGCCTTAGTCAGATCCCACCTCTGGATCTTCTTACGAGTCGTCTGCGGGTTCTCCTAGTTGCTCTGTGACATAGCGATGATCGGTTAGAAGCGACTTGAGGATGAGCGATTAGCCCTCCTAGCTCGGAAGTTTTCTCATGCTTACAAGAGGAGGAGGGATGGTAAAGAGGAGGTCTGTGATTTGTTTGAGTGTGGTGGCCCCAACCACATCCGAGCAAACTGTCCCAAGCTTGGGAAGGGCAAAGGTGACTATGGCGGTCCAAGCAAGAACGACTACATCGACAAGAACCGCAACCACGAAGCCCTCGGCTTTGACCAAGGCAAGAAGAAGTTCCGCAACTTTGGGAAGGCAAAGAAGGCATTCCATCGCGTCCTCACGCCCTCGACGAAGTGGACACCAGCGAGGTGGAGGGATGGAGTAACGATGACGGAAAGGGCGATCAAGATTCCAGGGCGGCAACTTCTCGGCATGTGCTTCATGGCCAGCGACATCGACATCAGTGAGACGGTACGTACTCCGACTCCGATGAGGTTAGTCCACTTACGACCCGACAATGATGCTTTTCTTAAGCTAGGTAGATTTCATGCTAAGTCTAGGGCTAAGTGTCTTGAGTTGGAAAAAAGTAGTTAGACTATCACGGAGCTTACCTCACTTACATCTGCTCCCTCCGTGATGATTGTGACACTTGCTTGTGCTTTGCTTGATGACATGGAAAAACTAAGGACCTTGCATGATAGTGTGTCCTCTGAACTAGACATGATTAAGGTGGAGAACATTAGTCTTCTTCTTGAACTAGAGATGAGTAGGGTAGCACCTCCTTCGTCTACTCTTGTTGAGACTTACTTTGCACCTCATGTGAGGTTAAGGACAACTCATTTAGAGGTCTATATACCATGTTGCTTGATCTCGCCTGAGACTTGTGAAAATTGTAATAATTTGAAGATGAACTTAAAGCAGGCGGACCATAAAATTCTTGAACTACAAGCTTTCTTACTTGAGCCTATTGCTTCATGTGTTAAGCTGTCCCAAACTTCTTCTTGAACTTGAATCATGTCTCCAAGCGGTTTCAAGAACTAGTTGATGAAAATAACAAATTGGCCAAGTTTGCTTCTAAGGACCTGTTAGCTTACCTTGCAAGCATTGTAATAAACTAAAATATGATTTGATTGCTTTGGATGAAAAATGTGTGAAGCTAACTAAGGACCTTCTAGAGACACAATCATCTGCTTGTATTGTGTGTCTTTGGGAAGAAGTCTAAGGGTTTGGTAGAGGCGCCTAGCATCGTGAACCAATCTGCTAGCGATGGGGTTGCCCCCAAAGTCGGTGTGCGTGCACAAGCCAATCTTTCCTCTGTTGTTGGTTCTTCTTACGCTCCCTTACCTTCTGCTGTCTCTTCTTCCCCTGCTCTTCTTGCACCTCTCTCTTTGGAGTGTCGGTATCTTATGAACACTCTCGAGAGGTTTGTAGGAGGCAAGAAGAAGCTCAATCTCATTCTAGACAAATCTAAAATTTGCAGATTTAATCGAGGTCTAGGATATGATATCCGAGGAGGATATGAGGAAGCATCCACATGGTGCTCAAAACCATAGCACGGTGTGATCAAAACTAAGCCGGGGTGAAAGTCAATTTTAAGTCAGCGGGTTTTGTTCAAAGGATTTACGACGACAAGGTGATTCCACTGCGGCTTGGCCCCTCGGAAGGCGAAGTATCATTGCACCTTCATCGGAAAGATGGACATTTAGTTGATCATTGCTTGGCGTGCCAAGATCGCGTAGAGACCATGTTGAGTCTCTTAGGCACATTCGGTCGACCCGGATCTTGAGTGCACCTAAGACCAACACGAGGTCTAGGTTTGTTCCATCGATGATTTTGGGCGACATCGAGGACTTGGTTTTTACGAGTTTTACGAGTTTCGTCCTCATGCTCCCTTTGGTCGTAACCAGCCGTCACGAGGGTAGATCTCATTTTCCTTCGAGATAGCTACTCGCGGCGAGATCGACATATTCTTGGCACTTGACTCGCTCTTCCATAGCGATCGGATCCGACCATGGTGAGATCTTTGACTTGTTGAGTGACGAGGCGTAGGGTAGATAGAAGTCGATCTTGCTTGACTACTTCATCATTGCGCGTGTTACTCGATGTTGGGTGCCAAAATCTCTGTGATTCACCCCAATCTTGAGACTTTACTCTCTGTTTGACTCGAGTCGCCATTTGGGAAGGAAAGGTGCGGATTGTAGACTCGGTTGTTCACGTCATATGGTGGTGAGTCTCGTTGGTTTTCTTCCTAGCCAGCGCTCCGGTGATGAGGCGATCACCTTGGAGATGCTTCATTTGGTAGCGTCATCGCTAAAGGTACTTGTGAGCATTAATGATTCTTTTATTTTAAAAGATGTTGCCTTAGTAAGTAAGTGCGATATAATCGCTTTCGTCTCTCGACTTACGATGACGGTTTGAGGTGAGCTTTAAGAAAAACAATTGCAAAATTCTTGATTCTTGGGTAGTCTAGTTTGCGGGATTTCTCGATATGGGAGGATCTTTCGTGCTGATTTTTCGGATCTTACGGTGATCCTCTCCGATGTTTAATTGCTTCGAATCCAGTGATTTGACTTTACGGCATAGGAGACTTGGTCATATAGGATTTGATCATCGACCGAGTTAGCGGCCACGATCTCATTCGTGGTTTGCGAAACTCAAAATGGTCAAGGATCTTGTTTGTGCTCCTTGCCGCGCGGCAAAATGGTTCTTTACTTCACATCCTCGATTCTGATGACTATGCGGATGCACGAGTCAAGCTGCTCCATATGGACCAGATGGGACCCGGCTAGAGTCTCGATCGGTGGGAGGAAGTGAGTGCGTACTTGTCGTGGTCGATGACTTCTCGAGGTATTCTTGGGTGTTTTTCTTAGCCTCGAAGGATGAGGCGTTTACTCTTTTCGTGGTCTTTTAGTAGGCTTTCTGTTGAGCTCCCGGGTGCATTACGAGCAATTACATGCGATAATGGCACGAGTTCAAAATTCCTACTTTGAGAGTTTTGTGGTGAGGCAGTGTAGAGCACCGGTTCTGCGTCTCCATCGTCCCCCAACAAAATGGCGTTGTGGAGAGGAAGAACCGTACCTTAGTCGAGATGGCGGGCGATGCTTGATGAGTACTCTACACCTAGGAAGTTTTGGTGAGGTAATTACTCACCTTGTCATGTTTCTATGAGTTTTCTTGGGCACTCTTGCATCGCACTTCTTATGAGTTGAGATATGGCGAAAACCAGCGTCTCGCATTTTCGTGTGTTTGGTTGCAAGTGTTTTATTAAAGTGCAGGAACCTAGATAAGTTCGAGTCACGATCTTGTGATGGGATCTTTACGGGTTACTCGACTTCTTCTCGTGCCTATAGAGTGCAGGCTGCGAATCTAGTAAATTGTTAGAAACTCGTGAGGTGACCTTCGATGAGGCGATCCAGGACTAGGCACGATATCTCGAGTTCCTTAGAGCGATCGAGTCCATCTTTGTGGGCGATGAGGAGGATGGAGATGAGGGTTGTTTACGATCCAGTTCCTTCTCTTCCTCTTGAGGTGCCTCTTCCACCGCACCTCGAGGAGATCAGCCCTTACCTTCGCTTCTTACGAAGCTAGTGGCTCTGTCCCTATCTCATCTGCGCTAATGAGGTAGAGGCCACTTCTTCATCTCACCTGGACCTCCAAGACACATTCAAAGGACCATCCTTGAGCGGATAATTGGAGATCTCTTTGGCGAGTCACTCGTTCAAAAGCGGCATGTCTCTATTCTGTCTCCATTACGCCTTTGTTGCCTCGTTTGAGCCCAAAGGCGTTTGTCATGCTCTTTCGATGAGTCATGGACTAACGCCATGCATGAGGAATTGGAAAACTTTGAAAGGAACAAGGTGCGGTCCTTGTTGAGCCTCCTCAAGGTCACAATATCATTGGGACCAAATGGGTGTTCAAGAACAAGCAAAGTGAAGATGGGTTAGTCATTGAAACAAGGCTAGGCGGTAGCTCGGGGTACTCTCAAGTTGAGGTCTAGATTTGAAGAGACCTTTGCCCTGTAGCTAGACTTGAAGCCATTAGAATCCTGCTTGCCTTTGACTTCTAAGGGTTTCAAGCTTTACAGAATGGATGTCAAGAGTGCCTTCCTCAATGGCCTTATTGAGGAAGAAGTCTATGTGAGACTGACCTCTGGTTTCGAGAACCCCAAATACCCTAACCATGTCTCTGAGCTTTCCAAAGCTTTGTATGGACTCAAGCGAGCTCCCGAGCTTGGTATGAAAGGCTTAAGTCCTATCTCTTTGAGCCATGGTTTTGAGATGGGTAAAATTGACAAGACCTTGTTCATCGCCGTCTTGGCACCGATCTTCTGCTCGTCGGCATCTATGTGGATGACATTATCTTTAGCGGCTCCTCGCGTGCTCGTTCCCGTTTTCCGATGTCATGAGCTCGGAGTTTGAAATGAGCATGATGGGCGAGTTGAGCTTCTTCCTTGGCTTCCAAATCAAAGCAGACTCGGGAGGTACCTTTCTTCATCAAGGCAAATACACTCGAGACCTCTGAGCGTTTCGACATGAATGATGGAAAGCGATATCAACTCCAGATGGCATCTGGTGCTCACGGATCGGATGAAGGCGGCGAACTGTTGACCAAAAGGATTTGGGAGTATGATTGGCTCTCTCTTGTACCTCACGGCCTCGAGACCGGACATACACTTTTCTCGTGTGTCTTTGTGCTCGGTTTGAGCTTCTCTCGCGTATCTCACCGTCGGCGGTGAAGCGCATCTTCGGTACCTTGAGCTACCATTGACTATGGCATCCGGTACTCTTCCTCTTCTTGTCTATCTCTTAGAGCTTTCTCCGTCACGAACTTTCTTGGTGTAGGATAGATAGGAAAAGCGCCGGCACTTGCCAATTCATTGGCACTTCTCTCGTCTCTGGTCGTCGAGGAAGCAATCCGGTGTTCTTGATCCGCTGCGAGGCGAAATGCGTTCTTTGCGCGACGATTCTTTGTAGCCAAGTGCTTTGGATGGTCTCGACCTGCGAGATTTCGGTCTATCTATCATTGCGTTCCACTCTTACGTGATAACACGTCTGCGATTTGCATTGCCAAGAACCCGATGCAACATTCTCGGACCAAGCATATTGATATTAGATATCACTTTCTTGAGACCATGTAGAGAAGGGTGACATTGTGCTCCGTTTGTGGAGTGAGCACCAGTTGGCGAATATCTTCACTAAGCCTCAGGGCGACTCTCGGTTTTACTCTGCGGGAGAGCTTGGGGTGGTTTGTCCTTATGGATTCTTTGTGAGAGGAGCATTGTGCTACTCTTGTATTATATTATATAATATTATATTATACTCTTACTCCTTTACAGTTTCATTTCTTTTAATATTTGGTCAAAGTCCTTCCGGCATAGGTTAGAGTGTTTCTCTTGCCACATTGCTTTGTTGCTACTTCTTGTCTTGTGCTTCTAGGATCTTGCTTATTAGTTTGTCTCTTCCCTCTCTAAGTAGAGCTTACTCACTTCTTATAGGTTCTAGCGGTGGGCCACCCTTGGGTAGGCAGGGGCAGTGTTGCTCCTTAGTGTTTGTGTAGATCGACTAATAGTCCTAGAATCATATGGGGTAGATAAGAGTGCATGCGGCGATAGTTTTCTCTATATCTTTTCTATGCTCTAAAGGATGCCTTTTACGGTTTACTTATCGATTCTTTTTGTTCCTTTGGTTGGGGAGTTATTCTTGGTTATTCCATATTCTTAATTGTGTCATAACTCAACTTTGAATTAAAAGATGCATCTCATTACGAGGGAATCTGGATTTTTGTACTTTTCATCAAGCATTGCATGATAATCAAATGGAGCCTTGTTTATTATCCCTTATGATCTGTTTTCACTATTTTACATCTTGCCATGATTTTTGCTAAAGCTGCTAGATCTATCATGACTTTTTATGTGTAGTTTAGTCTTTGCCATGCTAAGGTAATTAAAATGCTAAACTTGAATTAAAATTTTGTCATGATAGCTCTTGAGACTAGTGCAGTTGAAACTATCCTTTTATGATATTAGCCATGTCAAGTAGGTGAGTTGAGTCTGAATCTCTTTTGAACTTTTGAGTAAGCTATGTCGGTTTGTTAAGAAACATGACTTATCTCTAATCCTTGGTCTAAAAACTTCAAAAGCAAAAATGATCTCTTTTGTGCGAAAAAGCTGATCTCACCAAATCTTTCTCATGAGGCGGCTTGCCATTGCACTAGGCATGAACTCGGGGGAGCCTTGGATGACCTAAGATCACCTCCTTAAGTCATTTGCTTGGGTGGTCGCATAAGGCTTGGGATCTAGCACATGGCTAAAAAAAAATGGTTGAAGCTCGGGAGGCGGTTGTGGATGGCACCTAGTCGAGCTTGCTTCTTGAGATAAAACCTTAAAGAGCCTTAAAACAAAATGTCTTGAGAAAAGAAAAATGTGCTAAAATTGCTTATCTCTAAAGAGATCAAGTTACGGATAAAATGAGTCCTTCTTCAATGGTAGCACTCTAAAATGTTCGATATGAGTCTTCTTGGTTCAACTTAGATTATTTGACATGGCTTGCATCATCCTGGATATCTTTAGCTAGATTTCAATCTTGACTTATTTGACTGCTATAAATTGGATCATTAATCGGATTATGGACTTTCATCTTAGCTCTTCTATACATCGATTGTCATGATCTTGATAGCATTCTTACGTGTTATGGCTTGGTGTAATACTCTAATAGTCATTTTGGATAATCTACATGGCTCCTAATGCTTAAAATGAACATCATATAGTCTTTTCCTCCCTTTTCTACATATTGATGATTTTATTGCCAAAGGGGAGAATGTGTGAGAAAAAGCCTTACGAAGAAAAGCCTTGAGTTTTGTGCGAAAATTGCTCTTTCATCTCATCTCAAGTCTTTCTCTTTTTGTCAACTTGGTCTTGAGCTTAATTCTCTTGTTTAGACCTTGGTTGTTGGAATCTCAAACTCATCTTATGCTTTTGGTAATTGTCAATATACTCATCAAGGGGAGATTGAGAGACCATGTGAGAGGTCCTCCACTCTGAGTGATGAGTATTTGACAAGTGTGTTGATTAGATTGAGAATTGAGGTTTCGGTTTGGGTACATTTACGGTTTGTCGGAAAATCGGAACTACATTTGTGTATGGGCGGAAGTTCCGATTAATCAGAACTACGGTGTTGAAAATAGGATCTTCCGATTTATCGGGTTTTGCTCTCGGTGAAGAAATCGGAACTTCCGCACATGGGGTAGCGAGTGTCGATATCTTGGTATTGAGATTCCTCGAGGCGAAAATCGGAATAGAATTTTTGGAAATGCGGATGTTAGAAGATCGGAAGTTCCGCGATGGTAAGCGGAACTTCGATATTTCGACAAGTGCGGATGTTCGAAATGGAACTTCATTTGTGTAAATCTTGAACTTCCGATTGTGTCGAGCTGTGCGAGAGAAGGTTGAATTGTGATTTTGATTTTGTATGAGTTTGAGTCTTATACAAATATTGATGCTATGATATTGTGCAATGCTATGTGATGTGTTTTTATGCATGTTGTTGCGGGCATCAAGATGGAGTCGTGGCGAGACACGTGGACCGGACTAAGCGCGGGGCGTTGAGGTCGAGCGGTCGGGATGTGTCGAAGGCGTGAATCTTGAAGCGGTTGCGTAGTCGTGCACAACAAGGTGTCTGGGAGGCTTCGGAAAGGTGCGCAAAGGCGAAAGGGTCTTTTCGCAAGCGGCAAAAGTGGAGGCGGTTCCGTTCGGGTGTAGCGGGCTTAATGGGTTGGAGGCCCATTAGCCAAGGCTATAAATAGGGGAGAACCCTGGGGTTAGGGTCAGACTTTTGGGTGAAAGAAAATTAGGGTTAGCCTTAGCAAAAAGGTTTGTTTTGCTTTGAGAGTTTGTTGAGAGAGAATGAACTGAAAATCTTGTAATCATTCCTCTGTGGTTCCTTGTAATCTTTTGATTTCTATTTAATGAATCTCTGAGGTTTTGATTACTTGCCTATGCCTTTCTCTATTCCCTTTCTCGTTCATGTTGAATATTTAAGGTTTTGATGTATCTTTTGATTCGTCGTATGAAATAGCATGAAACTTGATATCTAGAGTCGTTTTGCTATTGCTAATGGATTCCCAAAGTCTCATGAACTAAGAATCTGAGAATCGTGTCTATTTTGGGTTTTGGTCTTTCTTTCCCCTTCTTCAAGAAATCCATATTTAGCTTGATTTTGGATCTTTGTTTGCGATTCTTCTCCATAAGGTCAAGATGGTGTTTAGGATGATGTCTGTGAACCTTGACACGAGAAGAGCACTCAAGATTCGCATTTTGGATTTTTAGGAAAAACCGAAAAGCCTTGTTCTTCTTCGGGACAATGGAACTTCCGATTGTCCATGGTGAACTTCTGGCAAGTAAAATCAGGCGTCAGATTTCTCGAAACGATCTGAAACTTACATTTTTGTTCTCTGTTTTGCTTCACTCTTCTTGAGATATCGAGAGGACTTTGTAGGTCTTATTTAATTACAGAAAGGGAGTTATTAATTTTAAAGCACCATTCACCCCCCTCATTGCCATTTCGGTCCTTCAATTGGTATCGAGCCGGTTAGCTCTTCTTTATAGATCTTAACAGGTCTTGAGCCATAATAGCGGACAAGTATTCCACAAGCCTCCGGTCTTTGATGGTGCGGATTACCCTACGGAAGAGCCAGAATGAAAGCGTATATCGAGGCTCGGGGTATGCCATCTGGAGAAAGGTGAAGGTCGGGTTTCATTGTTCTGCGATGAGAACATCAATGTGGGAAATATGGGCGATGTTGAGGCAAATGCTAAGGCAAGGAACATTATCATTCGAGGTTTGGCGAAGTGAGTTTGATCGTATTTCTCATTTGATTTACGCTTATGACATGCAGGTGACCCTCGATGCATACCATGAGGCACCACTCGATTAAGGCTGTTCGACAAGACCGGTTCAGCGAGAATATAGTAAATTTGAGATGCTTCTTTGGTGAATCTCTTGGCGAGTGCTTTTCGCGTTTTCATAAGATTTTGAGCAACCTCGGCGGTCGGTCTTACATACCCAGGCTTCGGATAGCGCTCGACAGGATGCTTTACGCACTCGATCTTCGTGTTTGGGAGATGAAAGTGACTACCATCAAGGATAGCACGGACCTCTAGACCACGACTCTTGATCGCTTTACTCGCGTCTCAAGACTCACGAGATTGACATTGTCTCTGAAGGTCGAAGTCACGATCGATGGCCTTAGTCACTTGATCCGCTCTGGATCTTCTTACGAGTCGTCTGCGGGTTCTCCCTAGCTGCTCTCTGTGACATAGCGATGATCGATTAGAGCGACGAGGATGAGCAGTTAGCCCTCCTAGCTGGAAGTTTTCTCATGCTTACAAGAGGAGGAGGATGGTAAAGAGGAGGTCTGTGATTTGTTTGAGTGTGGTGGCCCCAACCACATCAGAGCAAAGCTGTCCCAAGCTTGGGAAGGGCAAAGGTGACTATGGCGGTCCAAGCAAACGACTACATCGACAAGAACACAACCACGAAGCCCTCGGCCTGACCAAGGCAAGAAGAAGTTCCGCAACTTTGGGAAGGCAAAGAAGGCTGTTCCATCAGCGTCCTCACCACCCTCGGCAAATTTGGACACCAGCGAGGTGGAGGATGGAGTAACGATGTGGAAAGGACGATCAAGATTCCAGGACCTATCTGCGGTGGCGATCCGGCGGATGTTGTGCTTCTCGCCCCTCCTCAAGAGCCACACTGTCCCACAATGGCCTCCAGCCGAGGCGGTGCTGGCGCGCCAATCGGGACATTCTTGCATGCCATCAAGTTATTGATATGTCGAGAAGATGAAATGAAGCCTACCTATTCTTCATGGAAGAGTCGGTATTAATGTTTATGTTACTTACTGAGAGGTCTTGCTCCTTAGTGGCGTCCCCGGTCACGGCATCGGCCTTCCTCACCACGACCAAGGGCGTGTGCGTAGTTGATGATGCCTTTGAGCCGCGTCTCGTGAGTGCGGTCGAAAGTCGGGACCTCTGGACCTTGTCACACACTCGCGCGCCGGTCCTCAAACCCGCCGTCGCTTTGAAGAAGTCCACGCATCTGAGACATCATGTATCGTTTCATTATTTCAGAGCGACCAATGAATCGTAGTATTGACCAATTTAGTGCGATGAAGACTCACGAACTCGGCCTTGATCCGCGCCGCCAGCGGTGCGAACTTCATTGTCGTCGGCGCGTAGAAGTAGTCCCACGTCGGGCGGCGAAGTCACCGAGCGTGGGTGAACATGCGGGTAGTCTTTGCCGAATCGAAGGCCGGTGGCATTGATGTCTTGGCCCGTTCGGACACAACTTCGATTCTTGCAAGAGTCATTAAGAAGAATTGTTAGTCTCGGTTCGATTTTCAACATGTCATATGAAATAGTAGTGAAATAATACTTACTTATCATGCCGCTGGGTCGAATCAGTTGCAGCAGGTGAAGTGGGATCGGCCAGCGGCTGCGAGGCCAGCGCAAGTAGACTCCGACGAGTAGAGCGAGGCGGTGCAAGTGGAACCCCTGCTGTCGATATCGCCGCCTCCCGTGGTCAGGCGAGTCGGGAGGAAGTGCCACCCCCTCTATGTGCGAGCCCACCGCACAGTCGTCCTCGTCCCCCAGGCGGGTGTGACGGTGCACCCTCGTCTCGGACGGCCCGCGAGCGGCCGCTCCTCGTCCTCCTCGTCGGCGGCTCGGCAAGGTGCGTCCTCGGCGTGGGGTGGTGGCGCTCCCTCATGTAGAGGGAGTTGACCCCGACGAACTGCCTTCATTGACATTTTGTCGAGTACACCGCAATTTCAAAGAGTAAACCAATTATGGTTAAATTACAAGTACTTATAAAGAGATGCAAAATGAACAAAACATAATTGCAATAATAATAATAATAATAATAATATAGTATTACATGAATTAGAAATATTCTTCACGATCGGCGTGGTGGATCATAGGTGTCGTCATCACTATCAATATTGTCGAGTAAATCGGGCTCATCTCCATCGTTGTCATCATTGTTATCGCCTAGCTTATGTCGCTCAAGCATTTGTAAGTCCTTAGCATTTTGCACCTCTTCTCAATCGTCCTCATCTCCATCGTCTGATCAATGTCATTGTCTACTTCCATGCCCATCGAAAACATGTCTATGTCAAACCTCCCTTCTAGCCCCTCGGTTGATAGAACTCCCGTGTGTTTGGGTCAAAGTTGTAATCCTCATCGTTTGGGACGAGCGGTTTACTGATGTGGCGATACCAAGCTGCACAAGGTACCAGCAGATAAGATTGGGGTCTTTGGCACGCCCATGGGAGATAATAAACTTCGTGGCTGTTGAGCCACAATATAGACATCCTCTCCTTGATAGGCGAGAATCTGTCGAATTTCGACTTGTCCAATCTCGGGGTTCTCGTGACATTAGGATCGAACCAATGGCATTTGAATTATTGGATTAGGAGCTTTGCGACACTCAAAATTGAGCTCGTATATTTCTTCTACTATCTTTGTAGTAGTCGCGCTCATCGGTGCGGCGTCACGAACTCCGGTATTCGTGGTTTTCGATTGGGCCGACTCGCTCGTAGTTTCTTGTGTAAGCGATAGCCATTCACATCATAAGCGGTGAATGACTTGACCTTGTAGGCGAAGCCTTTGGCGAAACCCTTTCAACAGCATCCATTTCCGCATCCTTGCGGGCTGCAAGGTGAGTAGGATAGATCGTTACATTACAAACATAGGAGCAAAGTGGGATGTCAAAGATTGAGCGAGTAAATTGGGCGGTACCTTACGTATCGAACGGGATATGAAATCGGGCACACCATCTTTGAGAGACTATCTTCTTCTTGAGGAAGGAGCCCTATTCCTCTCTGTATTTATTAAATTCCTGAAAAAACAAGAGATAAGGGGTTGGATAGATGGAGGATAGTGACAAGGGCGTATGTAACATGCTCATTGAGAACTTCACGCACATAAGGCTTCACCGTCAAGGTTCAACAACACATACGACATGATAGTCGCCACTCATTATGCTGCAAGGTCTTGGTGCCCGATGTGCTTGCCTTTCGAGTTGCCCTTTGAAAAGGCGAGGTTCGATGAACTCTCGTCCGCGTTATAGCGAGGGGGCGATTGTGCCTGTTGGAAGGCCATCCTTATAGTATCTTTGTTGTGAAGTTTGACACCTCCTCCGAATGAATGCCTCTGCCACGAAGCCTCAATTTTGGCTTTATTTCTACACTTTTAGAAGAATCTTTAGACATCTCTCAATTGTATAGCACCACTTGAACTGCAGGCCCCCATTCGATGCCTCGTCACGGTAGGTGCAAAATCGGATCTTTGCATCGCCGAGGAAGAAGCCGGGTGGGAAGATCTTCTCCAACTTGCGAGCAACACAGTGCCACTTTCTCAAGTCATCAATCACGTCCGAGATAACTCCTTGGCACAAAGGTGGCGGAAGAAATAGCTCAACTCTGCCCGGCCGCATACACATGCTCGGGGGCGTATCCGGGTCATCGCGGGAAGGAGCCGCTCAATCCATATGTGGTAGTCATGACTCTTCATCCCTAAGACTCGCATAGTGGACAAGTTCCTCCCCTACTCAAATTCGCGCATGCCCATCAAGGAACATTAACGTCTGGATCCACTGCGGTACTTCCTTCCTTTGGTCCTTTTCAAGACAAAATCGTAGGAGTCCTTCTCCATTTCTTGCCGGGCGGGAGGCTTCATCACTTGCTTTGGCCTATCGCGCATCGTTGCGAGTCGATCTAGCCTTAACGTTGTCCTTTGACTTATCGGGAATGTCCATGAGTGTTGCAAAAGCGCCTCGGCGATATTCTTTTCTGTGTGCATTACATCAATGTTGTGTGGAAGAAGGTCATTGAAATAGGGGAGCCTAGTCAAGCCCGATTTATGAGTCCACTGGTGTTCCTCACCATATGCAATAAAACCACCTTTCTCTTTATCATCTTTGAGAGCCTCTATCTCGTACGGACCTCGGCACGGTCATCATCGAGAGTGCGGGGTCGGTGACTTGAACCCTTTCCTAAAGTTCTTGGCGTCTCGTGCGAATGGATGGTCAAGGCGGAGGAATTGTGATGTTGGTCAAATGAAGAAAACTTGCCACCCCTCTTGACCAAGTGAACCTCACAACTGTCTTGCATATTGGGCATGGGAACTTCCCTTGAACACACCACGCGCAGAATATGCCATACGCCAGGAAGTCATGCAGGGAGTAGTGGTACCACACATGCATTGTGAAGTTCTTCTTTGTAGCTCGGTCGTATGTCGGTACCCCCTTTTCCCAAGCAAGGATCAATTCATCAATGAGAGGCTCCATGAACAAACCCATCTTGTTCCCGGGTGTCGAGAATTATCGGTGACAAGAATCGTTCTTGGGTTGAAACATGGCGCGGGAAGATTGAGGGGGATCACGAACACGGGCCAACAAGTGTGCAGGGCGCCGGACAATCCATAGGGGTTGAACCCATACATTTGCTAGCGCTACGTACATTCGAGCCTCCTCGGCTTTACCATGATGTATGCCATCGAAATGGGTCCATGCATCGCCATCAGATGGGTGTACCATCTTGTCGACATTGTATCTTTTGCCATGTTTGTGCCATGTCATCATTTTGCGGACTCCTCTGTCATGTACGGCCGTTGGATCCTCGGTATGACGAGGAAGGTACCGTAGGACCTTGGCGGGGATACCAAGTGTTCCTTCTTGCCATCACTAGTGTCGACCTCCGGATACCTAGAGGATTTGCACTTTGGGCGGTCGTTGCTTTCGTGATCTTTCCTAAATAGGGCGCAACCATTCGGACAAGCATGGATGTGCTCATCACGACATCTTAAGAGCACGAAGAAGTTTATGTGACTCGTACAAGTTCTTGGCGAATGTGACCCTCGGAGTAGGGATCCAACAAGCGCCAACATACCATCGAAGTTGTCTCGACTCATGCTACTGCGACTTGAGCGCCATTAGGCGTCCAATGGCATCGATTCTTGAAACCATTGTCTTTTCGTGAAGGGCTTACGTGAAGAAGACGACATATCGTAAATGCGCCTTTGCGGATTCCTGCAGCTCGTCCTCTAATCCTTCACCGAACCGTGCCTCACGAAAGTCATCCATCGATCGCTACCCGGCATCTCCATCAAAAGCCTCGGCGTGGTCTCACCACCTCCTCTCTATCTGATCGGCTTCACCATGGTGGATCCAGCCCGGTATAGTTTGGCGTGAATCCATACTTGCAAGATCTTCCCCACGTTCTTCCTATTCTTTCTTACACGGTTGTTACATTTCTTGCGAGGGACACGGCATCCGACTCGACCCTCTAGCGGCCTCGCCAAATGAATGCTCCAAGAAAGCATTAGTCTTAGTCATCCATTACAGGGTCATACTTGCGTGGCCGTGTACATCCAATCACGGTTCTCCATCCTCGGCATATACATATGTGGCGAGTAATATAACTAGCAATTGCATACGCACGGCGTTCCTACCATCTAATAGGTGAGATAGGTCCTAATCCCACCAGCGGATGCGTAGATGAGTCGATTTCAATGCTCGCTCCTATCCGAGGCAATTTGGCGGCACCTCCCATTGTTCTCCGATACCGTCACGCAAGGGAGTGTGTATCAGGAGAACAACGAAGGTGATGCCGAAAATGTCTCGGACGAAGCGAACCATGAAACTAACCTCATCGCATCCGCGCTGGTATCAAATCGTGGACAATCCGAAAGAGATACGGTCGCGAGATATGCAAAGATCGCATACCTCGACCGTATCTCTTTGAGCGGGAGGCGCCTAAGCTGGGCTCGTGACCATATAAAACATGCATGCAAAGGAGGAGGGTTATACCTAGGGTGGCGGTGGAGTCGGGCTAGCGGGCGATGGCGTGTCGGTGCGATGGCGAGCGATGCGAGGCGATGGCGTGTCGGTGCGATTTACCGTCGGCGGCAATTAAAGCTATCCCTAACAATCAGGATCACAACCAACAAGTCAATTTACTGCCCAAAACTCTTATACTGATGATCAGTAACCACAGACAATTAAGCCATAATCAATCTTACTACCAGCAAAACATCCTGCTATCTTATTGTACCATTTCTTAATCGTTGGATCGATTGCAACCTTAATGCTACCACTACGATCCGGGAAGGTAACTACGAATCAAATGTTGACAAATGAACTGATGAATAACGATTGATCGCAACCTCTATGACACAACAACTCAATTGACAGAAAATCCAAATATCACCACTCCATCTAGAAAATCCAAATGTCAACTCTCAATCTACTGCCACATCAATCATATAAGCTTTCAATGGCTAGACCAAACAACTATTGACTTTAACAAACCAAATTCACAATTGCTAGATACAAACTTTCAACTGGCAGAGTGCATACCACGATACCAATGGCAAGTTTAAACATTCAAAATCGAATTGACATAATAATCTAATCAATGTCATACAGATGATTTATGATGTCATACTTGATAACTTCCAAAATCGAGAATCGAGAAATGCAAGTGACAAAAAAATGTTGTTTGCGTCGTTGGCATAATTAATGCATTGGGATTGGGAAAGGATGCAACACTTTCCACAACCAATACTAGTTTGTCAAATATCAAGCGTTATCGAACCAATCAACCAATCCCAACTACGGGTTGCACAAGCGTACATTTATCCATTTCACAATCTTACTAAATTAGCACCAAAGATAAACACCATAACGAAGTGCATACTTTAAATTTCTTATTTCTTATTTTACATGGACAGAGACCACACAGCCTGTCGGTGTATTAGAACCGATCTTACGTAAAGATTATTTGATTCGGGGGGTCTCCTAAGGATGAGATCACGCAGAGTGGATTGACACGGGATGTTTAGGCAGTTGAGGCCTTCTCAGGAGAGAATAATAACCTAATCCTGTGTGTATGGTATTGTTGATGATCTAGCAAAGGACTAAAACTATTCAGAGAATAGTGCTTGTGTTTCTACTTGACTAGCCCTTGTTTGCCGTTGTTCTTCTCTGTCCCCTTTGTCTCTCTGTTTGATGCCCTTATATAGTCGTGAAGAAGTAGCCGTTTTGCCTGCGGAGATGTGCCTAATTAATGTAATGCTTGAGCGCATGATGGCGATAATTACGGCGCCTTGACTTCTTCACGCCATCGCAATTATCTTCCGGAGATAATGGGGTATTTACACACCATTAATCTGGCGGAATAATAGTGCGTGTAGACCGTTCGGATTCCTTAATCAATTGGACCTACTCAAATGCGTAGGTTTGATTATAAGGTGGTCGTAGTTTTCCTGGTCGTAGAGGGACTTACGACCAGGTAGCAGTCGTAGAAGGACTTACGACTATGTAGTGGTCGTAGAAAGGACTTACGACCATGATATAGTCGTAGCAAGGCTTACGACTATGGGGGTGATTGTAGAAGAACTTACAATCACTTGTTAGGCCTCTCCTTATAGATATAAGGGGTACTACGGGACTATGTGACATCATATTTACCCATAATAAGAATTATAGATAAAAGATAAAATGAGGATTATTAGATCCTCGTCATCTAGCCCCCCAGCTTTAAGTGAAAGTAACTTACTTGGTAAAGGTTTCGTAAATGGACTTACGACCATTAACATGTCGTAGAAAGATAGTCGAAGGAAAAACTCTTCCGATTGATACTTCCTTTGACCAGAAAGATTTGGTCAAGAAAGTAATTTTACTTGGAGGTGATGAAGCGAACCTAACTTTCCCGAGCAGGCCATACGGGAATTGCAAACAATCTCTGGATCTGTTGATGAGACGCAGTTCGGCGATTGCAATCGTGAAGATTGCTTACGACTATCAAAAAGCGTAAAAACCCTACGACCGTCGGTGGTCGTAGTAGAATCGGAGAAAAAGCCTTTCCGATTGATATTTCCTTGACCGAAATACTTGGTCAAGAATGTAATTTCGCTTGGGGTGACAATCGCACCTAATTTTTCTCGAGCAGACCATCGGGAATTGCAGCCGGCTCTCACGGACTTGTCAGATGAAGCGGTTCCGGCGGTACAACCAACTCCTCTGAGACCTATAGGCGAGGCGGTTTCGGCGGCGGAGATCGTCTTGATTATAAAAACTTACGGGAGGTAGACTTGGGTTTTACTTTTCCCCAAATCACTCATTGTTCTTGAGCTCTTGCTTTCTTCGTCCTCGACTAGGTTTCATCTTCTCATGCCAACCCAATCAAAAAAACTGCTTGCTTCCGGCGAAATGGCCAAGAGAGTTTACGAATGGGAGGAATCGGAGATGGATGCGGCTAAGATCAAGATCTTGGTCGATCTGGGAAGATCGAGAAGGCTCTGGTGAAGTGGATTCGGCTGTCGGGCGACCATGGCCATCGGGGAAAATGGGCAAATCCCGTCTTCCAAGCGTATTGTGAGTGCGACCTTCGATTACTGCCCACCCTTTCTTCTGATGGTACTCGAACACTTTGGGGTGGGCGGTGAACAGGTCCCAATTCCATTACCATGTTGAGTGTGTTCGTGTATACATGCGAGGCATACACAGGGATTCCCATGGATCTCGAGTGTTCCAATATTATTATGGGATGGCTCGACAAACCGGAATGCTTGGAAGTCGTGATCTGAAGCTCCACGACTCGAAGTCGAAGAGTACATTGAGCTTTACCCGGTCTTCGTGGCCGGGCTGGAGGAAGAGGTGGTTCTACTGGAAGGTCACCTCTGAAGACAGCCTTTCTTTTGAGGGGAAGGTTGTAGAAAAGAAATCTTCATGGGACTCAACCCTGAAGATATCAGTAGGATTAGCCCTTATATTCAAGCTATTAAGGACTTGAAGGAAGAAGGGTGACCGGATGGCATGTGGTGAAGGATTTCATCACCGCTTGAATCGATCCTCTGAAGAAGCGAGCATCTCCTATGTGGAGGTACTCGGGAAGAGAGACCCACGAGAGACTATGAGGAGGGTAAGCAATTGTCGATTTAGCTCTTCGTTTGGTCTTTCTTAACCTTGTCTAATATTTTTATCTGTTTACACAGATCTTTCACAGGCTGAGGTTGACTCCAGAGTCAGACTCATTTGTGAGAAGTCTCCGTCACTCCGAGGGGCGGTTCCTCAAGTCATTGCGGTTTTATCCGCAGATGAAAAGATGGATCGCCTAAAGGTAATCAAAAATCTGATTCTTTCTTTAGGACTTTATAGTCGTAGGAGATACTTACGACTAATGGTGATCGTAGAATATCTTACGATCAATAAAAAGTCGTAGAAGAACTTACGACTTAGTACTAGTCGTAGAAAAAACTTACGACTAATTAGTGATTCTTCTTTTTCGGTTTTGCTTTACAGAAAGTAGGCATGGAAAATCGTCAGGACGACGAAGAAGTCGTTCTGATGACTATTGGCGCTGGGTTGTCGAAAGACAAAAGCTCGGCTCCTCCCTCGAAAAGACGTCGACTTGTAAAATCTGCCGACAAGGGGGGAGCAAGCTCGAGCTCTGGTCTTTCGACCAGACCCTCTACAAGGCCTGCGGCAGCTATAGTTGTATCTGGCCGAGTCGCGGTGTAAACCGAGGAGGTTGAAGCGGTGAACCTCTTAAGCGCAAACCTCGCAAGGCTAAGGTACCCTTCTATTATGACACGGAATCTTTCGCAGTCGGTGCCACTCCTAGTTTTATTAAGCAACTGGAAAGGGAGAACTGGAAAGATTTTATGTCTTTTATGAAGGAGGATGCAGCATCAGCACAACTGCGGTGAGGCGATCTTTATACGGAATGGTCGAGGCCGATCTCGTCCATCCAGAGAATCGAGGAACGAGCCACGGTCCTGTTCCAACTCTGACCAGGGCGTGATCGTGGTGAGCCAATTGTTGAACCTCGACCCGGGCGTGGTCGTGGAGAAGAAGAGGTCCTCCGTTGGGAGGATTGCTCCAAAATTCTGGTTAAGACCAGTGCGAGGTATGTGAAATGTACTAAAGTGTAAAACGACATTTACCTTTTTCTTTTCACAACTTTGATTTGCTTTTCTTTATTTCGATCAGACTCCTTGACCCAGGAATGCTTCCATTGAGAAGTCCATTGCCATCCCTTGATTCTTGGGGAGGTAGCAATGGAGGTGGTGAAGCATCACCTTTGGCCAGTGGCCGATGAAGTCGAGACTCCCAGTGACTCCACACTGCTGAAATTGTAGCTCGACTCTTGAGGTAGCGGCCGTTCTTTGTTGAGGTGGTACTCACATTCTTGAGGTCGTAGAGACAACAGAGGCACTGTGGAAGCCTCGGTCAAGGTGGTGAACGACTGCGCACCACTGGGAAGGAAAATGTAGGAGGCGTTCCTTCCCTACCCAAAGAGAAGTTCTGAAGCGAAGGAGAAAATTTGACTTACGTGGTGACTTCTTTAGTTACCCTCCGTCGTAGGGTCTTACGCTTACAAATCTCGTGACCGAGTCCCCATCCCAAAGATATTCCCAATATGGAGAATACTTTTGATAACGGCGCCTTGAGAAGGTGTGGTGGGACAAAGTTGCGAGGATAGATAGGCTAAAGACACCGGACTTTGTATATTCAACGTTTGCTAGGGCGACTATGAATGTAAGTATCTTGAAATACTTATATCCGTGGCTTTTCTTCCTTTCTTCTGTTTTCTTTTTGCGAGAAGCTGGAGCAAATTCTTTGTTGTCGGTGAGTATCATCGACAACTTTTAAACTAAGACAGGAGAAAGAACTACTCTGCTGAGAGGCGGAGAGGTGGTAAGTCACTTATCATTCATAGTTGTTTTAGACTTAAATACTCGTATGATGCTTTACGAGAATAGTCATGGAAGAAACTCATGACAAAGTGTTAGTCGTAAAAAGCTTACGACTACTTACGACCGAGATAGTGGTCGCAGAAAGACTTACAACCATTCGTAGTCGCGAGAAAAACTTACGACTAGGTCGGTGGTTGTAGAAGTATTTATAACCATTCGGTGATTTTTATCTCCATCTCATCCTTTGTAGGTTAAGCGGTGATTCAAAGACCTTAGCCGACTCGCTCGACTATGAAAAAGAGAGTCGAGGAGGCTAAGGAATGAAGTATTAACCTCTCGGAAAGACTTGAGAGGTTGTCTCTGCATCTAAGAAATTGCGGGAAAAAATAAGCGATAAGTCTTGAACTTAAGACTGCTTTTGAGTTTTAACCTTTATCTAACTCTCATTTCTTCTTGAGATAAAGAAAATGAGATGAAGAAGCTCCGGTCTGAAGTTGGAGACAAATCTTTGGTCATTCAGGAGTTTTCCCGCATTACCAAGAATAAGGATCAAGAACTTGAGGTTCTGAGAACTCAAGTCACAGGTAAGTAACTCTTTACATTGTCCTTTTGAGTGTTTTCCCTTTTTAATGTCAATTCCTTGTTGAAATTCTTTGCCAATTGAGAATCCTTGAGGTGAAATCCAAGCAAAGACCTTGATCTGCAATGAGTCCGTCGCATTGCTAAGATGAATCTGAGAGACATCGGGCGTGGGAGCAAAAGCATCTTTGGCTGTTGCTTTCCATCGCGAAGAGGTCAAGAAATTGGATTCTCAATTAGTAGGTAAGAAATGCTTTTACCTACAAATATCTTTGTGTTATGTTCCTCTAGAAGTATTTTTGTTTGACCGGTATTATTCTTTTCAGAACAAGTGGTCGAGAACAAAAAGCTTCGTGAGGCTTCGACTTGTACCCAACAGGAGATGGAGTCGATGAAGACTAGTCTTCAAGGCAACATCACTCTCCTGAACAATGTGCTTAGTGAGCTACATTACGAGGAAAAACTCCTCGAGAAGATACTATAGTTTGCTCACACAAGTACTATTGGAGAACAAGTCGGAAAATTGCAAGAAATGGTGACCACTCTGAAGGCTAATCAAAATTTGAATCAATAAGGGAGGCGATCGAAGGCTGCATAAGTTCACGCTTTGGCGAAACTTAAAGCTCAAGATCCCATGTAATGTTAAACCAATCGAAGCCGACTTGACATCTGAATCGAGGCAAGTCGTCGATTGTGGAAATCGATCGATTGGCAAAAGGTGGCGGAGGAAATGCATTAGGCTCTCCCCTTGAGTAATCTTGTAACTACTTTGTAAAGCGGACAATTTTTGTTGATGAGTAATATATGATCCGCCTTATTTCACGAAAATCATCTTGTCGAGTAGTTAGTAACTCAAAAGATAATAAGCGAATGAAAGACGAATGAAAGACTAAGAATTGAAGTCAAATTAATAACTTTATCCTAGCCCCGACTATTTGTTTAGATTGTTTAGACAATCTAAATAAATAGTGTTTAACAGGTTTTAGAAAACAAAGAGAGTTTATTTAACTTATAGCTTTTGTTACGGGTGTCAAGCCTTTGGTCGAAAGAGTTAAAAGCGACTCGTCACTAGGAAGTTCCTTCTAGTGGGCGGGACCACGTCGCGAAAGGAAAGGCTTCGACTAGGTGATGTTTTCATTTCCGACTAGTTTAATTGAACCAAGAACAACAACTTGAGTTAAGCAGGCGTCTTAGAGGACTTTAGTAATTAGTTCGTCCTTTTTGGTGGACTTGATAAGTCTTTTCCAATAGCAAAAGTAGGAGACGAAGGCGCTAGGAAGTTTCCTTCTAGTGGGCGGGACCACATGCGAGAGAGGAAAGACTTCGACTAGGTGTGTCTCTTCCTTCGACCGAGTTAAAACAAATCGAGTACATCAAGGTGGTCGAACAAATGTAAGAAAGTGTACTCTACTTAGAATATTTTTGAATTAGTGAAAAAATAGACTAAGATTGAGAGAGTTGGCTTTGAGAACATTTATTTGGATAGAACCGGGCTCTTTGTCTTGGCGGCAAAAATGAGTAACGAGTCAATGCTTGGAAATTCCTTCTAGTGGGCAGAACCACATGCAGAGAGGAGAAGTTTCGTCGGATGGCGTTTCTCGCTTTTCGGCGGTGTAAAGAAAGCGGGTGTTCTCATATCATAGTCGAAAGATTAAAAAGCACTACTCGAAAATAAGGCAAAAAGAGGTAGAAAGAACACGGACTTTTAATGCTTGAGAAATCGGTCACACATAGAATTTGCGTGGCGGTCGATGTTCCAAGAGTTTGAGAGAACTGTCCATCTTCCATTGCTAGTCGTCAGGCCACTCGCCGAGTTACTTCGACCAGCGTGTGTAGGACCTTCCCATTTAGGGAAAGTTTATTCAGGTTAGACTTGGATTGGCGAGCCTCAATACCAAGTCACCTCTGACAAAGGCTGCGAGGTTGGACCTTCGATCATAGTATCTGCGAGGGCTTGTTGGTAGGCTTGCGAGCAATTAAGGCTAGGTTTCTCCTCTCTTGAGTAGGTTAATGTCATCTGCTCGAAGTTGTTCTGATCGAGTTGTTGAAGGTTTCAACTCGTGTCGACCGCAATTTTAGCTCCGGAGGAAGCATGGCTTGACTCGAACACTAGAAAAAATGGTGTTTCTCCTGTTGCTCGACTGGTGGTTGTACGAACTGCCCATAATATGGAAGGTAATTCTTGTACCCAAGCCCCCGAGCGCTTAACAAGCTGGTCGAAGACACTTAGAGGAAAAACTCTCATTGTGTCGTGAGTCCTCTGGTGCGGTTACAGTCGGATTGACCCTTGTCCTTGGAGGAATTGGCTCCTCTGTTGGGCGTATCGTTGTGGGGATAAGGATCCTCCTCAACTCCATTGATGGGATGGTTTCCTGGAGAATAATCTCCGGAGGCAACATCACCATCAGCGGATGCATCACTCGGCTCGTAGTCGAAACCGGCATCCATGTCGACGTCTGCGTAATCTGCCAAGTCGAACCAGTTCTCCTCGTTCCATTCTCCTGCCATGCTTGCATGAGATTGGAAAAAAGAGAGTATGTTGACAAGAGATTACCGGAAGATCCCCACGGTCGGCGCCAACTGTCGGTGTATTAGAACCGATCTTACGTAAAGATTATTTGATTCGGGGGGTCTCCTAAGGATGAGATCACGCAGAGTGGATTGACACGGGATGTTTAGACAGGTTCAGGCCTTCTCCGGAGAGAATAATAACCCTAATCCTGTGTGTATGGTATTGTTGATGATCTAGCAAAGGACTAAAACTATTACAGAGAATAGTGCTTGTGTTTCTACTTGACTAGCCCTTGTTTGCCGTTGTTCTTCTCTGTCCCCTTTGTCTCTCTGTTTGATGCCCTTATATAGTCGTGAAGAAGTAGCCGTTTTGCCTGCGGAGATGTGCCTAATTAATGTAATGCTTGGCGCATGATGGCGATGATTACGGCGCCTTGACTTCTTCACGCCATCGCAATTATCTTCCGAGAGATAATGGGGTATTTACACACCATGTCTACGCGGAATAATAGTGCGTGTAGACCGTTCGGATTCCTTAATCAATTGGACCTACTCGTGCGTAGGTTTGATTATAAGGTGGTCGTAGTTTTCTGGTCGTAGAGGACTTACGACCGAGGTAGCGATCGTGAGAAGGACTTACGACTATGTAGTGGTCGTAGAAAGGACTTACGACCATGATATAGTCGTAGCAAGGCTTACGACTATGGGGTGATTGTAGAAGAACTTACAATCACTTGTTAGGCCTCTCCCTTATAGATATAAGGGGTACTACAGGGACTATGTGACATCATATTTACCCATAATAAAATTATAGATAAAAGATAAAATGAGGATTATTAGATCCTCGTCACACCTATTTAAGAAATTGTGCATGCCACTCGTTAAGAGATTTTTAGCTATGATCTCTCATCTTCCTAGTTGATGAACTAATGTCCAATTTCTCTAATCGATCTTGGATATGAAATTAATATAATTGATCCCACTTTAGTCTTATAGCGGACACTACGGGACATGCTCTATAGCGATGGCATAGCTTGGCCATGGCGATGTTCTTGAAGAGTTGACCCACTGTTGTTCCAAGAACACGCGAATTTTAAGAGGAACACTAGTATTTTTATAAGTCAAACCATCTTCAAGTCACACTAAACCTACCGATTCGATAAGCACGAAGTTACCACACATCTGTGAACAAAAGTAGCAATTTTTCAAGTAATCTAAGCACCATGCACGCAGAATTTGGGCGGAATCACGCGCGGGGTAGCCTACAATTGGGGGGTTGGAGCAGGGCACTTACCAAAAACACCCAAATCTCCATCTGACAGAGCAGCGGGGCGCAGGCGCTTGGGGCGCGCAGGCCTTGAGGCGTGTGAGGCCGAGTGGTATGAGGCGGGCGTGGGCTGGCAGGCGAGGCGTGGCCTTGTGGCGAGGCGGCGGCGTAGGGCGCGGGGTGGCGCGCGTGGGCCTTGGCGGCGAGGCGTGGGCGAAGGGCGAGAAGCGCAGCGAGCGGCGGGGCGCCGGGCGAATGCGAAGCGGGGCGTGGCAGCGGTGGTGGCGAGGAGAGAGAGTGAGAGGGAGAGAGTAATGAGAGAAAGAGAGAGAGCGCGCCCCGCGGGTGAAGGGATAAGGCGGCTTTGCCGAGTGCCAGATCGGCGGCACTCGGCAAAGTTAATTTTCTTCGCCGAGTGTCGTGATCTGGCACTCGGCGAAGTTTCTCTTTGCCGAGTGCCAGCTGGGCGGCACTCGGCAAAGTTATTACTTTGCCGAGTGCCAACCCTAGACACTCGGCAAACTAATTTTTTTGTTTTTTGCCACCAATTTTTTGAAGCTTTAGTACACTACCACAAACAACATGTTTAAATTTGGGACATTTTCATTGCCTTTTGGCATATTTCTATAGTTTATTTTGTTTTGTTGAATTTTTCCAAAAAATGTAAGTTTGAACTGCAGGTGCATCGAATAATTGATTACATTCGTTCAAAAAATGTTATCCTTGTTTCTTAGTGTAAATTTAGGCTAAATCTAGGAACTGTCTCGAAATTTCGATCAACGTGCTCACGGGGCAACGCCGCCAACTTGCGTGGGAGTGGTTTTTAATTGTATAAAATCACGAGCAATTTGAAAATCATGAAACTTGTCGAGTTATCGCCGTATCGTATCATGTCATGGTGGAAAAATTTTGAAAAAGTTTGAGCCTTATCATCACGTCGATACTCACAAACCGGAGATCTCCACATGTGATCACGTTGATCTCTGGTTTGTGAGCATCGTCACGTGACAACGTACTCAAACTTTTTCAAATTTAAACATGTTGTTTGTGGTAGTGTACTAAAGCTTCAAAAAAATTGGTGGCAAAAACCAAAAAAATAATAAGTTTGCGAGTGCCAAGTTTTGGCACTCGGCAAAATAAATTCTTGCCGAGTGCCAAGCGGGGCACTCGGCAAAGAGGACGCTTATTGGATGCCGTTAGGCCCTACCAATCTTTACCGAGTGTCTACCTTTGCAGTGTGCGGCACTTGGCAAAGGCGATCTTTGCTTAGTGCATGTATTTCCGAGTGCGGGCACTCGGCATGCAGCACTCGGCAAGGCCTCTTGCCGAGTGCCATATTTTGCGAAGTCTGGCGCTTCGAAAGCGAGTCTTTGCGAGTGCGGACTTGGCAAGCGGATGTTTCTGTAGTGCATGTAGGTCGGCGGTTTCGCTCGTGGGTTGCGGTGAACGGCGTGGTAGGATCCGAAGCGATGGCGACGGCGATGGACAAGGGGCAACCGGCATGCCTACATTTTGCGGTTTGTGGGCCGTTGAATCCATGCACCGCGAATCTCGATGCGATGGAGGCCCTCTGGCTCCAAATTCTACCGAAGCCAGCGTCGGAGCCCGTCGATCGGTAGCTTTATTTGCATCCTCACCAAGACCGAGGCAAGTCGCTCCTTATGCTTGCAAATTCTTGACAAACTGCGAGTTCTTGCGGCGATCTGTTGCGTCGTGTTGCATGCATCATTCGATTCTGAATCGACCCCAGCCCTGAGCTCACCGGGCCACAGCGACTACTCTGATCGATTAGGGACGGCGACACTTATCGTACACTACATGCGGCGGCGGCGGATCGATCGTCGTCGGATGAGCTTGGGTTTAGGCTTTAGCTACGGCTTTCTTGAAATACGTTAGGCGATGCGGTAAAAGTATATAATCTGAGACACATTTTTGTAGCTGCATGCATGCGGTGGTAAAAGTTGAAAACTCGATCTGCATGCACTTGTATGCGATAGAAAGATCAAAGCTACACTAATTCTCGAGGCCTTTTGCAAGATGTCCTAACGGTGCTTTTCTAATCAAACAACCTATGTGCATCTGAGGCAGTTCAAGGGAGGGAGATGTGTGTATAATGCATGCGTGAAGTTGAGAGAGGGGTGACGGAAGCAAATGGCCTCGTCCGGGTTATGTGCGGTTGCGAGCACGCTTGATTGTGGACTACTTGTCTAGTGCATGATATCTGTTACCATGTAAAGTTACACAATGTAACTTGAAAAATTCGGGAGAAAAGAACATTATTGGTGATACATTTGTGGGCCTAAGCGATCATGTTTTTAATTATTATAGCATGTATATCTTTCATTGATCATGCAGAGATGTACATATAGATCGGATCAGTTGGTATTACATTCGGGATGAGATTGTTTGTCCTCATATAAGCCCCAAGCTCGATGTCTATTTGACATTGTTTTAATTTATAAGCTCATGAGTGGCGAGTAAAAAAACTAATTTTAATCAAGCCCAGGTAAAGGGGGCTTTGTGGGCATACTTAGCTCATAAATTGAACCTCCTAATTAAGTTGCCTTATGATTAAGAGCATGTTTAGCTAGCTAGGCTAAATAGGCTAATTAAAATGTCATTTCAGCGATCAAAATAGAATGTAGAGTACCATTGATCGATGGCCCTCCATTTGTAAATGTCGTTCACTCACCGAAAACGTCTTTTGCCCGAGAGCGCGATTTTTGCGAGAGCAAAAGCGCAGCTCTCAACAAAAAAGCGTTACGAGCGCCGCTCTCGGCAAACACGGACCGTCGGGAATCTGAAACGATTGCCGTGGGCTGCATCTCGGCAAACAATAACTCTCGTGACTGCGCTATTTTGCGAGAGCCCTTCGACAAACAATTCCGTCGGCAAAATGGGCCTTTCTTGGTAAGCGCGCTCTCGGCAAAATCGGGCTCTCGGCAAAACATTGTCGTGGGCCCATAGCCGTGACCTACCCTGACGGCGTTACCTCTTTGCCGAGAGCCCCACCGTCACGGCTCTCGGCAAACCTGTTTGCCGAGCGCCGCGTTCGGCAAATATTTGCCGAGGGCCAGGCTCTCGGCAAATGTGGTTTCTATATTTCATGTGCATGTGTTTCTCTTCTCTAACTCTCTCCAATTAAATTATTTTTCTTTCATATGCTCCAAACTTTTTTCTCTATACACATACTACAGGTTGTAATCGGTATTAAAATTTTGTGTATTTTGTAATTATTTGCTATATATATTTAATTAATTGCATTTCAAGGAGTTTTTAATCGATTAAAATTTGAGCAATGATTGATTTAAACACGGAAAAAATTAAGTAGAAAATGATATTCATGCTATTTATGCATTATTGGGGGCAAATAACATCTTGTTGACGTTTTTTCACCTTTTATTTCTGAATCGAAGACAACGAACATATGTCGCGAGCGATTTAAAAATTCTTAAAAAAGGAAGCGAATTCGGAAAATTGTGATATTTGCAATGAAGTCATGGTATCACACTTGGAGGTGTGGTAAAAATTGAAAATGTTTCGCGCAAGTGGTTGCGTATGATTCTTACAATCGAGACATCTCAGAATAAGTTTCATAAAGTGAGAAGGATCCATTAGGATTTTCAAACAATGTCACGGTCGAATTAGTTTTGGAGTTCCAAACTTTTGTATAGCCATTAGAGAGCATAAGTTGTAACACGGCAAAATTTCGTATTTTAGAGCCGTTTGCTATTTATTAATTGTTTTTGGATATTCGTGCGAGAGCTTGAGGATTGCTCTCGGCAAGGGATCTTCCGAGAGCAACCGGCCCACTCTCGTGCAGATTTCTTTTTTACCTAGCTGGATTAATGGTTTAGTTTTGCAGAGGCTGCTCGGCAAAAACTTCTTAGGAGCGCTCTCGGCAAAAACTTCTTAGAGAGCGGATCCGGGGCTCTCGGCAAAGGGGAATGTTCCGAGAGCCTCCCAGATCGGGCTCTCGGCAAAGTAGCTTCCCACTTAACCGTTTCGAGCCTCCCAGATCTCTCTCACTCTCTCACTCTTAGCCGCCGCCGTTCCCCCTTCCCCTCGCTCATAGCCGCCTCCCTTCCCCTACCTCGCAGCCGCCGCCGCCGCCTCCCTTCCCCTCCCTCGCCGCAGCCTCCCTTCCCATCGTTGCTAGGGCCGGCGTCCCCCCTTCCCCATCCGCAAGCTGGAGAACACTCGGAGCGGCGGAAGTGGCAAGGCAGGAGCGGCAGCACTCAGCGGCCAGCGGTGCAGGCTTCGCACTGCTCCCCTCTCGACCCCCACCTCCCTCGTGCCTCCGGCCCTCGTAAGCAGGTGAATTGCATTACCTTCCTCAGGGGCTGTCTGTGGGAAATTGGGTGTTTGGTACACCGTGGAATGAGCCATAGGGCAAGGCGCTGGATTCAATCATTCCTTGCCGGTGTTCCTTATGTTGTTGTTGGATTCAGGTAGTATTTGTTCTTCGTTATTTTCACCCTACATGATCACAGCATTCTTGATTAGTGTCCCGAGTTTTCTGTCACGTGGCAGCTGGTATTGTGCAATCGAATCGGATTTTTTGGATTAAATCTTTTTTTGTTACAATTAAATTTTGCAAAAGCTGTTTGCAACGGTAGCCTTGCTCCTTGTAGCATTTCTGCTTATAAGATTGAACATGCCATGGTTGTCACAACTCACAAGTCTGCATGGATATAAGGATCAAGGATAATTTTTATACTATTGCTAATTGCTGTCAATGGATGCAGAAACAAGTCCATATTTATGTTATTTCAGCTGTTTCTCATGGATGTTCTGAATTGCTTGTTACAATAAATAGTTGATACTAAGCATATATGTTTCCCACATATACACAGTTTTCGAGTTTCTATTTGTTCAAATTATCACATCACATGAATTCTTCATTGGGTTACCAGTTCCGTGCTCTGTATTTGGATATGTTTGGATATGCCGATGTAGTATACCGGAGCTTCACTTACTATTTCTCTATATGTATCCAATTATCCATTTTAATAAGCCTAATGGCTAGCAGATATATTCTTTGAGTTTTTATAGTTCCTTTAGTCTAATTTGTTTGACCACTTCACTTGTATTTTGATCAAACCTTATGCTTACTGTTAGTGGTATGAATATATTCTCACTGAGTAGGTCTTTTGTTCTACACATTTAACACATCGTTTGCTGCATAACCTGATGTTCTTGCTTACCAATGAGGTTTTCAACCAGAATGACATGGCCAGGAATCCTTTCACATTGGCCAAATGCTTGGTTGCATTAGGAAAATCAGTGATTTGTACCTTTTTATCTGAATCACATCCACTCCACTCCACTCTTTTCTTGAATCATCACCATCCATCTGCCTGGATACATCCAGGACACAACTCATCGATACTACTCCTAGGCCCTAGCTACCAGATGTGTATATATAGATGATAGATACCTGTGCATGCAAATGCTCATTAGAGGAGCACAGCAACCATGCATATATGTACACTCATGCTAGTATACTGACACAACAATCCTTCTATTTGTAATGGAATCTTGCTAAGCTACTGTTATGGATAGTTTTGTTGGCATCCAATACAAGCGCCGGAATCCACTAGTTCATAGCAAGTTTTTAAATATAGGAAAAATCATGACAGCAAGCAATCATTACATACATTGAATCGTTGCAGAAGCTTAAAAATCTTTTGCCTCGTCCTCTTGAAATTTCCAATCGAAGCAGTACTGTATGGTTCTTGCTCCCAACGGTTTGGTGTATCAAGCTTTGGTGTTGTCTTGTGATCAGTGATGGAGTTTCAGAAAATTTCACTACTTTACTGTTGAGTTGTGCTGCCGAATTTTTGATTCAGTTGTGCTGCCGAATTTTTGAGTTGACGTTATTTTGCTTCTTTCTTTCTTTTTGCAGGAGCCGAGTCGGAGTACCCCGGTGTCCCAGTGCGCCCTTGCAGCGTCGCCTTCGCCATCGCACCGACCATACACGCCCCGCTAGCCCGACTTCACCGCCACGAGGTATAACCACTCTTTCTTTGTCTGGTCATGTATCTCCACGTAACCCGGTTAGGTGTCTCCGTTCGAAAGAATACGGTTAGAAATATGCGATCTTTGCATATCAATAACCGTATCTGTTTGAATTATCCACGCTTTTGGACGGCCGAGGATGCGCGAGATGGTGTTAGTTTCCATGAGTGCGCTCCGGTCAGAGACGAGTTTCGATAGTACCTTCTGTTGTTCTCCGGATACACAATCTCACTGTCGGGGCGTGTATTTGGAGAACAATGAAGAAGTGATGCCGAAATTCGCATTTGGATAGGACGAACCATAGGAACTAACACCATCGGCGCATCCTCAGTGAGATAGGACCTATCCTTACCTATTAGATGGTAGGAGCGGCGTGTAGATGCAAGTCCATGGTTATATTTATTACTTGGTGATATATATGTTAGAGGATGGATGACCGTGAGTGGATGTACTCGGGCCGCCGAAGCGCCCGTGAGATTACCAGAGAATGGGTCGACAAGACCGAGGCATGGGAGGAGGCAAGAAGCATGGGCGGTACCTCATCGGCAGCAACACGCTCGACCCGCACACCACTCCCACTCTCTCACAGTCCGGACAAGCGGCCTGACGGGAGGCGTGCCCATACGCCAAGGCGGGACACTTGACGCATCGTGTGGCGGCCTACTGAGTTATTTCGTTTTATTAAATGCGTTCATTGGTTTTACATTCCTCGAAATTGCTTGTAACAATGCGGTGAAAAATTATAGGCCCAGGTGCATGCGCTCGAGGAGCATAAGGCTAGGGTCGAGGAAGAGCGGCGAGGGAGCGGGCGAGGTTTGACGCCTTGGCTCGATCGTGGCAAGTCTTGGCGTCCACGATGGGTCGATCGAGCGCCACTAGAGCTGTTCGCTCCTCCACCGCTGACCCATACCGCCTTACTCATACGTGAGTTCAACTTCTCTAACAAAAGCTCTTTCTTGTGCATGTCGGCCATCGTGCGTTGATATGTGATGGGAGGCCTTCGTGCTGTTGATATATATGTGTGCGCCATCGTGCCGTTGATATGTGGTGGCGGCCATCGTGCGTTGGTTTTCTTGCAAGTTTTGGAAACCCCACCGCGGGGGAGGTCTTCTTGAAATTTTGATGTGTCTAGGCTTAGATTACAATTTTATACCTAGTTACGCAAATTTTGACTTGTCTACGCTTAGATTACAATTATATGCCTTAGTATTACTATAATTACTAATTTTTCTTCTCCTTTGTGCAGAATCAATCGGCGGGTTCGAATGATGTGCCTGAGCAGCCGCTGTCGGGAGGGTCGGGGTACCAGCCGCATCAGCAGCCGCATCAGCAGCCGCATCAGCCGCCGTCGGGAGGATCGGGGTATCCACACCTTCCGCCTTGCGGCCAGCCGTCGGGAGGGTCGGGGGTGGGAGTCTTGGGGGTGAGTCTGTTGTTCTTCATCATGTATTAGCACTTTGTGACATGAACTTGTGTGAGATGAACTTAGCACTTTGAGATGGACATGTGTTGTTGGATTTGAGATGTTTAGATGGATGATATATTTGTGATATATGTGATGTGGATGATATATTTGTGATATATGTGATGTGGATGACATATTTGTGATATATGTGATGTGGATGATGTGTTATATTTGTGAAATATGTGTTGTTGAAGCTGGAAATATAAACAAAAATAAAAAAAATGCTCTCTGGACTCTTTGCTTGAGAGCTTAGCTCTCGACACATCGTCCTCTTTGCGAGAGCTTTGTTCTCGGCTCTCGGCCAATATGCCTCTTTGCGAGAGCCTAGCTCTCGACAAATAGGCGGTTTGCGAGCTTGGTCTCAACTCTCGGCAAAGCGGCCTCTTTGCGAGAGCTAGGCTCTCGGCAAAGAGGCGATTGCCGAGAGTTGAGACCAAGCTCTCGACAAAGAGTCGATTTGCGACGGTCGCTCTCGGCAAAGAGATTCTTTTGCCGACGGTCGCTCTCGACAGCGAAGTTCTTCTTAGACGGTCGCTCTCGGCAAACAAGTCATCACACAGATTAACGATCGTTTGGCGTTACGGGGCAACCCGGTTCTGCCGAGAGCTATAGTTTGCGAGCTCGTTGTCATTACTCTCGGTAAATATTTTGCCGAGAGGGGCTCTCGGTAAAGAATCCTTTGCCGGTACATGTTTTGCCGACGGCTATTTGCCGAGAGCTGCTCTCGGCAAATAGGTTGCCGAGAGGCAACTCGTCTTTGCCGAGAGCTTGCCGGGAGTCCGGTAGTGGTTGGTGCATCTAAGATTTTCAAAGTTTGACTACTAGCTAATGTAAGTAAAAAACATCTGGATTCACCTGACGGAAGTTACTAGCAATTGAATTGATTTTCAAAAAACTTTCATAATAGAATAAGAGAGCCCTACTTCGCCATATTTTCTAGGTGGTAAAGGCACGACGAATCGGAGCATTGCCCATCGGGCTAAAATGAACGTGGACGCAGCAAGTACGTACAGATCTACCGGCCAGGCCACTGGCTGCCTCATCTTGCTGGTACAAGTGAAGCACTGACCCATAAGCAGGATCAATTACAAGCTAGTTTGTAGAGAGAATCTCAGGTTTACTTACGCAGTTTCTAATAATAAAAAAAGTTTACTTACGCAAAGGTTTTGGCGAGTCGTTTTTAGGATTAATTTTCAATGTATTACTGATAAACTATATGGTTCCTTATATAATACTTATTGTGAGAAACGAAGTTATCTAGTAACATGTAAGGAATTAATTACCCCTTTTTTTAAAAAAAGAAGTTTTGGTGAATCGGCGGGTTTGGACAATTTTCATTCGTTGTAGCTATATGTTTAATTTGCCATTGCCTCCGTCCTTTATACCTTCCATATGTCCTAGGAGAAAAACCTAATATTTTCAGGAAAGTGTTTAGAGAGAGAGAGAGAGAGAGAGAGAGAACGGCAAACACGTAGACAGTGATCAGAGCATGGTGCACAGCGGGTTTGGGCTCCGTCCCCTTGTCGTCTTCCGACATTCCTTCGCAGTTTGTAGGCACCCCGAGCGAGGTCGAAAAGATGTTCCCCTAGTTATCCCCATCCCCCCACACACACACAGCAATCTCTCTCTCTCTCTCTCTCTCTCTCTCATATGCATGCATGTGTGTATGCTTGCTACGTCGTTCGATGCATGCATGAAATGTAAGGAAGCATGCGTCGCTGTCACGCGGGCCCCAGTTCCTCTTCGCCAGTCCCTTTGTCCTGCGTTACGGCCGGCCTTGGCACTCTGTCACCACCTTACCTCTGTACTGTAGTGTACTGTGGTGCGGTATGGCCCTTGGTCCATTTCTGCTCTGGCTCCAAGGAGAATTGAAGCTACAGGATGCAAGCAGCAAGACAGAGGCAGCCAAAAGAGACATTCCAATGCCTCGTCTCTCTTAACTCGACCGATCCTCGGGTTCACCGCAATGAAGCTAGCTACTCCGTCTACTTAATTAGTCCATTCTTTGGCTAGCTCCTTCTGCCTTGATGCAATGCTTGATATTCCTTTTTTTTTTGTGTGTTTGTGTATATATATATATGTTGTAATAATATATTATTTTATTAAAACAACAAAATTAAATGCTATTTAGAAGAAAAAAAAAAACTCTATCGTCAGTTATAGAAACTCCTTGTCATTTGGAGGTACGTGAATTGGCGTCAGGAGATCCGATGCTAATTCGTTTGGTGACAAGGTATTTTTTATGGAATTTTTTTAAAATGAGCATGTATTTTTTGTTAATTTAATAAACTGATGTATTGTTTTTTTTAAAAAAAATTCCTACATATGTAGTAAGTATCATGTAGGCACAGTAGAAATGACGGCTGACGGTTGAATTGTAGCTAGCTAGCTTTCGTTCGTGGGTATCCTATGTGTGTGTACGTAACCGTCGGCGCCCCTTCTTGAATTGGAAGGGACATTACAAGTTGAGTTAGGGCTGGAGGTGGAGCAAACATGGACAGGTGTGTGGGGTCAGATTAATTGCAGTCAACTTAATGTAGCGGATACCCCATTTACAGTAACCCCACATTAATTCATGTTGCTCCTAGAACTTCTAGGGCACATGCGTGCTATTCCCGTACTAATTTGTCCCCAATTATGGCCCAACTCTCTCTCTCTCTCCAGAAGCTAGCCATATCATTCCCCATCTCTCCAATACACGATGGCCGATGCTCTCACCATCGCTTCGAACTCCAGCAGCAGCGATGACCCTCCGCGGCTGCCTGCCACCGCCATTGTGGCAGCTGCTTCGCTCCACTTCTTGTCGTCCTCTCGCACCGTGCGGCGGAAGTTGGCCAGGTCGGCACTGATGTAGGTGGTCTGCGCGCGGCTTCCGCTTGGACAGGGTCGGGGGCGGAGGCGCCGGACATGGAGGCGCGGAGGAGAACGGAGGGAGAGGGAAGGGACACCCGTTGCCGCAGTCCACTCACCAGTGCTTAGCCCTACACTGATGGGGGCTTGCAAGAGGTGAGAAGGTACAGGGAGATGGAAAGAAGACGAGAGGTGGGGAGGTTGAAGACAAGGGCATTTTTGTCCAATACATGTGAAATACATAGGCGAATCTGCAATAGGATATTTCAAAACTGAAAACTCTAAAGAGTTGTACATCTAAATAATCCTTGATTTTGACCTTAAAATTTAGTAGATGATCTGCTAGAAACCACGCACATAAAACTAAAATTTAGTAGATGATCTGCTAGAAACCACGAACGTAAAACTTCGTGAAGGCTGAAACCGAAGTCTCCTTTACTTTGGAGGATCTTTCGGCTGCAGCGGCCGGAGTTCCTTACGCTGTTAACTATTAAGGAAACGAGCTGGGGTAACACCTTTGCTTCTAGGCCTGGGCCATTTGAGTTCAGCAGCCCAGTAGTAGTGCTTAATTCGGCCCACGAATCGCGATTTCCGCGCCTCTGTGGTGAGGTCCTAAAAAATAGGAATATAATCCAATGCAATACTATAAATTATACATGTACTTGGAAGTGCATAAATGTTGCGTCGAACCCAGGCGTGGAGTACCCGAAGCTTTCGTATGTGTACCATACTAGTCACATTATTAATGGCTAGTACACATATTCACAACATTGATATTCACATCCATACATTATACATACAATATGAAACAAATATAGGACATAAACTTAGCGTTTATATAGTAAGTATCTATTACACGTACTACTATAAAAGGCTAATACTAGATGCCTCATCACAGACGGTTTACCAAAAGCGTCGTATTAAATCTAATCACAAGCGGTTTTGGTTTAGCGACCATCTATATTACTTTTGCGGTAAAAACCATATGTGAAGAGGTAATATCATAGGCGGTTCTTCTTTGAAAACCGTATGTGAAGTAATATCACAAGCAGTTTTTAACATGAACCGTCTGTGACTTCCATCCTTATCACAGACGGTTTGTACAAGCGATGCTGTGATAATCTCATTTATTGCGAAGCAATCCCCACAGATCGATCTGTCTTAAATTCGACTCATTCTCACTTCTGCTGCTTTGTTGGATGTGGGGCTTTAAGATGATTTGGTGAAAGGAGACCACAGATTTTGTAATTTGTTCTTGACTATCGATGGTTAGTACGTAATTTGTTCCTTACATCGTATTCTAGATCTAGCTTGGTAAAGAGAGAGAATTGAAGATGGTTTAGATCGGTAAAGAGAGAATTGAAGATGGTTTAGATCGGTCTCTTTGTGTTGTTTTGCAAGTGTTGGCTTCTTGCCATCTAAAGTTGGACATAGGCTATCTATAATGTGTTTGTGATGAACAACTTAACACTAGGGTGCATTGTTGTTTTTTCAGTTCATTAGAAATATATATTTCAAAAAACATATCAAAAGTTGCATCTATAGTATACTAATTAATTAATTCAATATTTAACACCAAATTGTTATAGACGTCGCGTAGATGGACCGAAGCTGGATGTACGCTGGCAATCGTGTGAGTAAACAGTACATTAATGGTGTGTCTGCTTTTAGATCGCGGGTCGATTTACCATCACGGAGGTCGATAAGTATGGGACCCCTATCAATCCTCCTCGAGCAGCGTCCACATTCTGGAGAATGGTCGGAATAGTTGCACGGGAACGGGTCAACATCACCTACGATTCGTGGAAGGAGTTGACCAAAGCTCAGAAAGGGGAGCTGTTGATGGATATTTTTTGATAGTTTGAGATCCCAGAACAACAACAGGACTCCGTGCGACGACACATGTTTCTACAGACGTGCAAAGCATGGAAGAACTTCAAGAGAAAGCTTGTCAAGAACTACGTGGAGAAGTATCTAACGTCTTTCCACAAGTATCCATTTTGGAAGAGCACTAGGAAGAATTTGTGGCGAAGAAGACGACAAATGATTTTAGGACTGAAAGTGCGGCGCATAGAGCCCTGCAGGAAAAAAAACATGCACCGCCATAGACTCAGCACCACTGAGTATGCGGGTAAAATCCAGCAATGGAGGGATCAGGACCGGCAGGAAAACCTTTCGAATGCCTCCCCGCCATTTGCCTATATCCCTGATGACCGCGCCTGAAACTCGCTAAGAGCGAGGTTATCTATGCTGTCTTTGGGGGTCATCTCCGGTCCACCCGTAGACGAGGAAGTGTCCCAGCGTCTAGTAAGATATCGAACTACCTAGTTTGTAATTACTCCATAACTTTATAGGAAGTGAAATGACATGTCGGGCTATTGTAGGAAACGCTGAGTGTACAATCTTCCCAAGGCTCATTCCAAGCAGTCAGGGAGAAAGATGTGCTCTCTGCGGCCCTAGAAAACGATGAGCACCCGGTTCACACGAGAGGCCTTGGTCTTTATGTTCCATGGAAACATGGATTCCCAATGGACTTCGAATTGTACCAGAGTAGGAAGAGAGACAACGCCAAGCGTGATGCACGACTACGAGAGGAGATTCGGGAATCCCTCAGAGATGGGATCACTGAATCCATCAGAGATGAGATCAATGATTGCGTTAGAGATAAGACGCGACGGCAGATGGAGAGCTTTGAGGAATGGCTTAGGAAAAATCAGTTGCAAGTCCTTGCCCTATTGTGCTTGCCCCCCAAACTTTCGAGTAGTGCGCTTCCAACCTAACCCTACCCCAAAAGCGATGCAGATTTCTTTATTGATGACATTACGGTAATAATTATTATCTCTAGAATGCTCAATCAATTGTGAACTGTTATTGTAGCTAATTTTGTATCATTATGAAGTTGGCTACAAAGTGCAAGCTCCAAGTGAGATATACCTTCGTTGCCCTAGATGCTGCTTGGGGCCAGGCATATCCATTCGGTGCTGGGGCTTTGGTGCACGGTGTAAATCTAGCACTAGGCCCGCAAAAGTGAATGAGGATGGTGTTCATGCCAATTTCCGGCCATCCATTGCAGATCCCCCAAGCAGCGAGTCGCGTCTCTAGGGAAAGCTATTGGAACATTTATCCGGTGGCCCAAGAGTGACATCTACTTGGAGCTACCTTCTCTAGTGTCAACTTCACGGGAATGTTCTACAGCGGTGTTAAGTCCATGGGAGTTAGGCTGCAGAAGCTACAGTAGTGAAGCGGCAAGGGCACTATGCATCGTATGCATCTACACCTTATGCTCGGTCATTGTCATGATGTCGACCTATAAAAAGCAAGGTAGCAAGGGCAAATCGAAGATGGTCGATTCTGTTACGATATCTCCTTCTTGCCGTTGGCCCAAAAATTCATGCTAGGCGAGCCATTAGTCGAGCCGGTAGAGGCACGATCGTACCCTAGGATTAAGCTTGCAAGAGATTGCATGTATGGTACATGGAGCAGGCCAACAAGATGGATGGACAACGATGCTCAGGTGCCAACGTCAAGTTCAAGAAGGATCATCTTAACCACATGGTTCAAGGCTATGTCTTCACGGTGACCTTCGAGGACTTGTTCTTTCTCTTCAACCTCAACGCCCTCGATGCCTCACTCATGCAATACTGGACACTTTGTAAGTGTGTACAATCACAGTCAATATTTGTGTCATACTGATAAATGTTATATTTAACGCCTTGCTTTTGTATATATATAGATACATGATTTCTGAAGCGGAATTAATCCTATATAACACTTCGTAGTAATGTCTCACCGATCAATTCTATTTTTGCGATGCAATGACCACCACTTGCAACATATGTGGATACTATGTTTGCCACAACATGGAACTACTCATCGTTTCCGCGATGACCAATGATCATCAGGTTTGTCAATCTTGCAATAATTATTCCGTACTTATCAATTTATATATGCACTAATTTAATCTTCCTAGCGACAGGTTGTGAGCATCGATACAACTGCATTGGAACAGGGTTATCTCATAAACATTTGAGGGCGGTTTGCGTCATTCTTGAGCAGTGAGGTTGTAAATCCAAATGGGAATTTTCACAATGTAGATTGAACTTAATGGTACATATTTGTTAATGTACATGAATGATTAATTTTAGTTAATTGATTTGTGAACTGGATGTGCTTGTTTCTGAAATGAATGTGGATTGGATGTGCTTGTTTCTGAAATAAATGTGAATTGAATGTGCTTGTTTCTGAAATGAATGTGAATTCGATGTATACATGTACTTGTTGTGTTCAGCTTGTTTGAGAGGGCATGACTAGCATTTCTGAGGCTAGTCAATAAGCGAAATAGATTTAGCAATACAAAAGAATATCGCATGAGCGATTCCTTAGGACAAACTATACGTGATACATCGGCTCTCATAGGCAGTTTCATCTACAAACTGTCTATGATACATCATCTATCACAAACGGTTTAATTTTACAAACCGCCTGTGATATTCAACTATCACAAACGGTTTTGAGTTAATAATCGTTTGTGATAGTCTGCACCACAGATGGTTCAAAAGCCATATGTGATGACATCATATCATTACTGACCCATAAACTCAGACGGCTCACAAAACCGTCTGTGATGACATTTTTAACCATCTGTAAAGACCTTTTCTGTAGTATTGACGACCGACTGGCCAAATTAAAGCGTAAGTAGCAAATTAAATAGCGGAAGCATAGTGAATAAACTCAAAAGGTCCACTGGTGTGCCAATCCATACGCTCAGACAACCGACAAGGACAAGACCTAGTAAGGCCCGTCACTGAACCCTCTAGTGCAGGGGTGGATTTACTACCCCTCCAGCCTGGGCAGTTGCCCTGGCTTGCTGGCATGCACCATGGTAGCCCCGGTGAAGTTCCACGGCAATCACGACTGAAAATGATGTCCTGCCTAGGCAAAACAAGGCAACCAACGCATCTTCGCGCTCTGTCCAAGCTTTGAAAAATTCCTGGCTCCACCACTACTCCGGTATCGGGTGCAAAGAACGCGTCGTCAGATATAGACTTATCCTCATACTCTGATCAACAATTTAAGCAAGATTAAGTACATCTTATACTCAGCAAGACTTGTAGTGTATTGCAATATAATTATAAATACATAACAAGGGATGATGCTCTATTCTACAATTTATTTTTAGAATTAAGCAAGTTTTATTTGCAATATTGATATGTAATAGTTTGCAATGAAAATTTTTAAAGGGAGGTTAACATATATTGAAATAACATTTGTGTAACTAAAAAAAAAACTAGCAAAATCACCACCCGCTTCGACTGCGATCAAAATTTCATTCTCATCTATATACATGACACTCACACAAACCAACCATCTGTCGAGACCCTAGGACGCTGGACCCAAGCCCTCTGTGTATTCTGAACTTGTAGCTAGCTCACACAGTTGCAACATCGATGAAATCATATCTATACAACAAAATATCTAAGAAGCAGATAAATTTATATTACTTAGTAGCAAAAGGACCTTATGGTCAAGGTTTACAGAGTTTGCCACAGAGAGCTAAAGATAATAGAGTAAACTTGTAGCAGAATATAACAAACTCGTGGTAGCCAATCGACATGCCCACAGGCAATCGAGTGGAGGACGCGACCTAGTTCGCACTGTCTTCAAAGTAGTCTTCATCGGAGAACTCAGTGCTCCCTGGTTCTTCTTTGGTGACTGACCTATTGTCTCTGATCGAGATGCCAAATTTGTCTCCAAGTTGTGGGAGAGTTTGCAGAGTGCTCTGGGCACACAGCTTCGTCTTAGCACCGCATTTCACCCCGAGACGGATGGTCAGTCCGAGCGCACTGTACAGATTCTGGAGGATATTCTCAAGTGTTGTGTGATGTCTTGGAAGGGAGGCTGGGAAGATCATTTGGCTTTGGCAGAGTTCGCCTACAACAACAGCTATCACACGAGTATTCGAGCTGCCCCGTTTGAGGTTCTCTATGGGCGGAAGTGCATGTCTCCGTTGTCTTTGGGATGTAGTTGGAGAGCGGCGATTTTGGGTCCGATTGAGTTCTGATCGTGGCGAGTAGCGAGATCATGAAGAATATGTTGGTGCTCGAGCCGATAGAAGAGCTATCTGATATCGAAATGTGAGATTTGGAATTGAAGTTGGGAGCAATTTACGTTGAGGTATCGCCTACGAGCGTAGTGCGGTTCGGTACCAAAGGAAGCTTAGCCCGAGGTACATTGGGCCATTTCAATCGTGATGCAATTAGAAAAGCGGCTTATCGTTTGGATCTTCACGAGACCATCTTGCGAGTTTATATGACCCAAAATTTTAGTTTGATTGAAAATATGACTTTAATTATTTTTGTGGATTTTCTGGAAATTTTAAAAGCTTTTCTCTAATTATTTTAAAGCAAAATAATTTATGTGCAAAATCTATTACCAATTAAAAGTGAAATTATTTTATTTAAGTCGAGAATGCTCTTGAGAATTTACGTGAATTTTCTCAAAATTTTGGACTTTATTTGCTATTTTCTAAAGCTTATTTGAATTTCTAGGATTAAATCAATTGAAAAAGGAATTTAAAATATTCGACAGCGATCTTGGGCGAAGCCCGACCTTGTCTTGCGCTGACCCCATCTCCTCGCGCCCTCGGCCCGGTAGAAGCCTTCATGTACCGCCGCCACCGCCCGCGCGTCGGCCATCGGACCCTCGCCTTCCCGATCGTGGCCGTCGCCGCCACTTATCGCCCGGCGCCTTCCCATCGCCATCCAACGGTGAACTCCATCCCTTCTCCCTCTCTCTGTCTCGCCGACAGGTGGACCCTCGACCTGCTTCTTCCTCCCCTCTTTCTTCCCAGCGCCGCGCTCTGGGCCGCCATTGCCGCTCGCCTCGAAGCTCTTCACTTCCACGATTCCTTCCCTCTCTTCACTCGCCATCACACGCGTTAACTCCCCCTTACTTCGCCGCATTCACCCCTGCCGTTTTCCCCCTCCTTTACTCGCCCTAACGCCGCGCACCGTTGCCACGCCATTACTCCCGCGTGAAGCTCGCCTCCCGACCTCCTCGCCCTATAAAAGGCACCCCCAGCTGCGCCTCTTCTCCCGCATCTCATTCCCCCACCTCCTGTCCCCTCGATCGCCCTAAGTCGCCCGCATTTCGCAATTCCCCACCGGCGGCCGAAGCTCGTTCTTCTCCGATTCCGGCGCCACCAGGCTTCCTCCGGCCACCTCGTCCGCACCTCCGGCATCGCCTCGTCGCCGCGAATCTGGTGCGCACCTCCTCGCCTTCGGGACACCGTCGGAGCTCCTTCGCCGCCAACAACCGAACCACACCGCCGCCTCTCTCCGTCGCCGACCACCTTCCGGCCACGCCCTCGCGTTGCCAGGTAATGCATCAGCATCAGTATCACTCCCTGATCATTTTGCACACCTCGCCGGAGCTCGCCGCGCCGCCGTTCGCCGGTGCCCTCGGCTCCCGTGCTCGTCCCCTCCCCGGCGCCAATGTGGCTCGCCACCTCAACGCCACACCAGCGCCACCTCACCCCCTGCCGCGTACATGGCAGCCGCGTGGACGCCAAACGACCCTCCCCTCGCCTTGTCTTTGTGGCCGAGTCCACCGTGGACTCGGAAGGCGTCGTGGACTCAGTCCATACTATGCGGGCCCACTTGTCAACCTCTGTGAACAGTACCGCTGATGCATGCCTGCGCAATAATTCGATTTTTTCTTTAGAAAAATAATTCAGAATTTAGGGAAATTTTGAAAATTAAATTAAAATTAGATTTAAACTTCCAGGAGCTCGTATTTCTTCATACGAACTCCGATTTAGGTGATTCAAATTTCTAAATTTGTATAAAATCAAGATCTAGCTAACTAAACCAAAATTATTTAAATTGGAGTTAATTTGTATTTTCATTTGAATTTATTTGAGTTTATTTAAATTCTGTTTGAATTTGGATTATTCTCGCGTATAGATTTTGACGACTCCGGAGAGCTTGACCCTATTGAAGAAGTAGAATACCAAGATTTTGGGCAAGGCAAGTTACACCATTAACCATTTTGCCCCCAATATTTAAAATTATTTAATTTCTGTTTTAAATTATTATTGCATGCATAATTGTATTTAATTATTTTAAATTCCTATTTTAATGCTTAATTATTCCAATTCCTTTGTATAGCCAAATTTGAATTTTGTATTACCAATTCCTTGTCACCTTAGTCAAATTAATTTAAAAAATAAATATATGCTTAGCAAATGCTTAGACCATGAAATATTTGATAAAAAGCCTATGACATTGTTATGTCATGGTGGACTTTTGCAAATGTCTTTGAAAATTATAAAAATAAAAAAAAAATGGTTTGTACTTGGGCAAAAATGGACCGTTGGTGGGTGCAGGTTTATGCACGGGCTCGTCTGGTTAGGATTGAGACCCAGGGTTTTTATTGAAAGTTGCCCAAGTAGGTTAATGACCGGTCTTTGAGCCGCATCTTGCAAAGCTCCACCGTACTACCACATGTTCTGTATGGGCAGAACCAGGCTTAATAATTTATCTTACCTCATTATTGTTTGTGCCATTTTTGTTGTGTGGGTGTCGGTTAGACTTTATTCCCACTTAGGCGCAGAGGGCTTCGGCGGTGTTTAGCCTAATGGAAGTGAAACCTTAGCGGGCATATTAGTAGTGAAGTAGTGCATTGGAAACGCCTTGTGATAATTGCCTAGTCACACGCCTAAGGAAGCGTGCATTGGCCGACATAACAGACAAATTATCTCGTGTGGGTAAAGTGTTACCCCTCTGCAGAGTGTAAATCTATTCGAATAGCCGTGTCCACGGTCATGGACATGTTGAGCAAAGCCACTCTAAGTTAGACTTATTTCTGGTTTTAAAATAACTTTGACATGATTTGAGGATGGTTAATCCTTGTGGTAAAATTGGGCGGGTAGCCTTGTGATAGGAGGGTATCCTTTACCATGTTTCATATGGAGGTTATCCACTGTAAAATGATCAATTTTAAAATCTAATTTTAGCTATGGAATAAAAATGTGCCTTGAAACTTAGTATAACTATTTAAACCCAAAAATGCTGAATTACGCAAATAAACCCTACAACCTTCCTTTGAATAACTTATGCATGCATTCTAAATTCTGTATTGGGTGTAATTTGCGAGCACTGTTGTAGTGCTCACTCTTGCTGAATATTATTATTTAGGAGAAGACTGCTATCCGGAAGGTGAGGAGCAGGACGATTAGGCAGCGACCTCCAGACGATTGCCTGTGGCGTATCGTGTGGCTTACCATTATCTTTTGCTTCCGCATAATGTTTTATTTGGCCTCTGGCCCAATTTGTAATAAACTCTCTGCTTATTAATAAACATGCTGGATATGTTTGTGATAACATTTTTGTGACTGTGTACACTGGAAATCCTGGACTAATGTATGAACACAGAGAATTCGGGATCCTTCGTTCCCAGGTTCGACAAAAGTGGTATCAGAGCCATATCGACTGTAGGTCGTGACCTAAGGATTAATTTTCGAAAATTAAAAATAGCTTGGTCTTCTGGAGTCATTTCTCAACTTTTCTCTTGAAAAATATTTACTAACTCATCTCCTTCTCAAAAATTGTAGATGGCTGAAGTTCCGAATGCCATTTCCCATGGTGTTTTTGTTTGGTCATTGGGCGCTGATTCTACGGAAGATCATGCGACACTTGGACTTTGAGGAAAGACCGGCGTATCAAGGATACAAGTATAAGGTGGGAAATCGATGTCGGTGGAGGGTAGAAGTGATCCTCTACTCCAACCTATCGCGAACACGACTTCCATATCTTGATGCTCCAATGCGACGAGACACCTTCGCAGAAGGCATCGAGATCTGACCAGGGAAGCAACCCGCCGACTTCGCTACATCTCGATCACCGCCTCAACGACATCGGGTTCCACTATTACCCGATGCACATTCCAACCCGGCATGACAGTACCTTCCGCTCAACTAGAGATGAAGACTGTCCCAATCTCACGCATCAGGTGGATCTAGCCAGAGCCATGAATTATGTCTCTGGAATACCTAGATGGTGTCTCTCATGCAGGGAAAATTAGAAGACGTGAAGAAAAGTTAAAGACTGCAGAAAAAGAACTGGCCTACTACAAGGCAGGCGAGGCTAGTTCTAGTGAGCCAGATTATACCCCAGTAACCCCATAGATATGTCCTTAAATTATCCTTTAGTTGCGAATTATGAGCTACAATACCCTTGTGGTAGCCGTAATGAATTAATAAAATAAAATAAATTATTTTGCCGAAGTGTTCTTGCCTTGCGTTTGTTGGTTTTGGGCTATTTTAGACCTATACCCCTTAGAAATTCCTGTCTCTCTTGTCTAATCTGTGAAGAGACCCGAGATGGTGACTACACTGACTTGGAAGTGGCGGTGCGAAGGGCAAGGCGAGAATCTTGATTATCAAGAAAACCAGTTCAACGGCCGCCACCTCCTCCAGCTGAAGCCCCGTGGCGCCAAATGATGTGTCAATCGACTCATCGATTGAATTGCTAGCCCGCTCTCAACAACAACAGTACTCAAGCGTCGGCTCTCATCATGCTCCTCCACCTCCAGGCTAGAGTAACTTTGTCGAGTTCATGAGGATCGTCCGTGAGCATTTTCTAGTAGCACGGAACCCATGGATGCGAGATGATTGGCTTAGGGCCATTGGTAGAAGTCGGATATTGCTCAATGCACGATCGTGAGAGAGTTTTGTTTGCCTCTCATCGGTTGATTGGTCCCGCATCGAATGGTGGGATAACTTGACATGTCCCATGCTAATGCCCAAGAAATCACTTGGGATGGGTTCATGCAAGCTTTAAGCGATCTCACATTCCATCGGCATGATTACATTGAAGAAGAAGGAGTTTCGCTCGCTTCGCCAAGAAACCGTTCGATTGGCGAGTATACGCATAAGTTCAACCAACTTGCTCGCTATGCCCCGAGGATGTAGCGAGAGATGAAGACAGGCGGAGTGATTTTAGAAGGTTGAATGACAAACTCTCTGTTCGTTTGATTTCTCGAGATTTCACCGACTTTGAGTAGTTAGTAAATAAGGCCATCGCCGGAAGGCAAACATCAAGAAATAGAGAACCGTAGCGGAGGATGGCGTTCGAAGTTTAACTCGGGAGGATCCCAAGCCTCGTTTCACTCGATCTCGCCACCTCGGTAGCGGAAGATTCGATCTACTACACCGAGTTTCACTCGGGCGGCGCCCAAATACTTACGGATTAGTAGTAGTTCATCGGAGGTCGATTCGGCAAAGCCAACTTCCACAACAGCAGGAATAACTTGTTTCCATTGCAATGAGTTGTGACATTATGCCAATAAATGCCCAAAGAAGCAACAGGCTACAGCCCCAGCTAAGCCAAATGCAGGACCACCAGTCTCCGGCGGTCCCTCAAGACCACCGGTCGATTCATGAAGGGCGTGTGAATCACGTCACCTGCGAGAGGCTTTCGGCACGGATGTTGTTCTTGGTATGTTCCTTGTCAATTCAGTATCAGCATCAGTTTTATTTGATTCCGGAGCTTCGCATTCTTTTGTGTCAAATAAGTTTGTGGAAAAGTATGGGTTATCTATCTCCCCCTTAGTTAACCCCATGTTAATCCATTCCCCGGGCTCGGGAATGAGAGCTAGTTTCTTTTGCCCAAATCTTACTTTGGTAATCTCTGGAGTAACTTTTTCGGCAAACTTAATAGTCTTGCGTTCGGAAGGATTGGACGTAATTCTTGGAATGGACTGGCTTGCCAAAAATCAAGGTAGGATAGATTGTTCTAGTAGATCTATCATCCTCACCAATGAACAAGGGGTTTCAGTAGAGTTCAGATCCAAGACTTCTACGGGAAGAAGTTCTATCTTGACCAGCTTAAAGGAAGTAAAACTGGAAGATATACCCGTGGTACAAGAATATCCAGATGTTTTTCCGGAGGAATTACCTGGTATGCCACCGGACCGGGACATAATGTTTTTAATTGACTTAGTCCCAGGGACTGCTCCAATTTCGAAAAGACCCTACAGAATGCCGACGAATGATCTAGCAGAGTTGAAGAAGCAGATCGAAGAATTACAGAGTAAAGGTTACATTCAACCGAGTTCATCGCCTTGGGGAGCTCCAGTACTATTTGTCAAAAAGAAAGATGTGGATATCGTGAGGATATGTGCACGATCTCAGGATGATGAGTCAATTGGCAATGGCGTCATCGGTTTGCAAATTCTCGCGTTTTCGGGTTTGCTCCAAGGTCGAGGCCATTTGGCGGTCGGCCGGTTGTCTGAAGTGGTCGGACGCCCGTGGAAGCGATCCGACCGGCCATGGTGACCGGTCGACCGCTCCTTGAAAGTTGTGTTTTGGAGTGGGCCAAAAATAGGTTGTGTAGGCAAGTGAGGAGTCTCTGGATGTGGTCCCATCATTTTGGAGATCGATCAAAAGTTCTATTCGATTGAAATTTCGAGAAGGTTTGAATTTCTCGCTTGAATTTTAGCTAAGTCCTTTGGACCGGTCCGACCGCCGTTGTGGGAGCGGTCCGGCCGAACATGAAATCGGTCGGACCGGCCACAAGGTGATCGGGCCGGCGATCACTGGAGGAAAGCCAAGTGTTGCATTGAGTTGATTTTGAGTGTGTGATTCTCGAACTTCAATGCTTTATTGATGTATATCGCATTGCGGGCAGCGTGGGTCAAGTTGTGAAGAACTTGTTCCGAAGCGGTTTGTTTGTCTATTCTTTGCGCGATGGCTTGTAGGTCAACGGCGTCAGCGGTGAGTGGATCGGGACTACGCTTGGAGAGCCGAGGTCGAGCGATCGGGGATCTGGGTGAGGTTGTGTGACTCAAGCATGGTGCGAATGGACAAGATGGATCGAGCGGGTGATTGAAGCAATTTGGTTGGATCGGCGGTGCGGATATCGATCTGCGAGTCTCAGGGGAGTTTCCGATGGGATTCGGACAAGAGAGGCTTGGCGTCGATGGGAACCGTGATCAACCTACACGTGGTGAAGCGGCGATTGCTTCAAGTGTTATTTGTGTGTGGGTCCCATGTGTAAGAGACCAAAAAGGAAACCCTAGCTCTCTAGTATAAATAGGAAGGGAGAGGTGGAAAACCTAAGCAAGCATTCATTTAGCCCCTTCTTCCTTTTCTAGGGTTTGGAGGAGAGGAGAGGAAAACTAGGGTTTGGAGTGTGCTCCTTGTTGAGCTCTTGCCCTCCTTGGTGGAGAGGCTTTGTAAGCATCTATTGTGGATGAACAATCTTGTGATGCTTAATTGAAAGATCAATTGCTCCTTTGTGTTCTTCCCTCTTTTGGATGTTTTTGGTGCTTCCTTGATTCAAGGTTCATGCTTGGTCTCTTGGCCTACCTTACCTTGCTTTGATGTGTGGGATTACCCCTAGAGTCATCTAGATCATCAAACCCCACAAGCAAGTCTTGAATCAAGTTTTCTCATTTCTAGGGTTTGAGCACCTTTTTGTTAAAATCTCGAGAGATCGATTCTGAAGTGGATCGACGGATCGTCGCTAGAAATAGGTCTCTAATATCATTAGGGAGGTGTGCTAGAAATTTGGTCAAGTTTTATTGGTTGAATCAAAAGTTGGATCAAATTTCGTTTTGGATTTGGGTGGAGTTTTTGATCTTGGACTCTCTGGGTCCGACCAAACCTTACAACGGCGGTTCGACCGCCCGTGTATTCGAGCCATGGGTTGGCGGGTCGAACCGTATCCACCGGTCCGGCCATTGGTTAGTTGCGGTCGGACCGCTCCTTGACCGTCGGTCAGATGCGCCCGTGGTAGCCGGTCGGACCGCCCGTGTCGATGAAGAACTTTGAGTTCTTTTCTCCTTTTGTGTCGTGTGCTTGAGGGCTTATCAAATTCAACACAAGGCTTCCGTTGTGTGCTCACTGAACTTCTTAGCTCTCATAGCTAAAGGAGTAAAGTGCGTGTTGGTTTTGATTTAGGCGAAAGTTTTGAAAGCGCCTATTCACCCCCTAGTCGCCTTTCGGTCCTACAAAAGACAATAGTATGAGAATGTGTGGACTATAGATCACTCAACGAGGTAACAATAAAAACAAGTACAGTTACCTAGGATAGATGATCTGTTTGATCAACAAAAAGGAGCAGTGTTTTCTCAAGATTGATTTGAGGTCGGCTATCATCGATTAAAAATCAGAATAGGAAGATATTAGAAGACGACCTTCACCACGGATATGGGTATGATGAATTCTGACAATGTCATTTGGACTAACAAATGCCCCTGCTTATTTCATGAATATGATGAACAAAGTGTTCATGGAATTCTTAGATAAGTTTGTGGTAGTATTCATAGATGATATTCTCATCTACTCAAAAGATGAGGAAGAGCATGAAAAACATCTCAGAATTATTTTGGACAAACTCCGAGAACATCAGCTTTATGCCAAATTCAGCAAAAGTGAATTTTGGCTCAGTCAAGTGGCTTTTCTTGGACACATTGTGTCAGCAGGAGGAGTTGCAGTAGACCCCTCAAAGGTTGAAGCTGTAATGGATTGGAAGCAACCCAAGTCTGTCACAGAAGTGAGAAGTTTTCTCGATTTAGCTGGGTACTACCGCAAATTCATTGAAAGTTTCTCCAAGATCGCCAAACCCATGACTCAAATTCTGAAGAAGGAAAAGAAATTTGAATGGACAAGTGCATGTGAATATAGTTTCCAAGAGCTGAAGAAAAGACTAGTCTCTGCACCAGTACTAGTCTTACCAGATATACGTAAGGATTTTGAAGTTTTCTGTGACGCTTCTCGCCAGGGGCTTGGATGTGTACTGATGCAGGAAGGAAAGGTCGTGGCTTATGTATCTCGTCAGTTAAGGCCACATGAAGGAAATTATCCAACTCTTGATCTAGAGTTAGCGGCAATTGTGCATGCTTTGAAAATCTGGCGGCATTATCTCATTGGTAACCGTTGTGAGATTTTCATAGATCATAAGAGTCTGAAATATATCTTCACCCAGTCAGAACTTAATCTCAGGCAAAGAAGATGGTTGGAGCTGATAAAGGATTATTACCTTGGAATTCATTATCACCTGGGTAAAGCCAACGTGGTAGCAGATGCTTTGGGTAGGAAGGCATACTGCAACACGGTGTTAGTTCAAGAAAATCAACGAGTGTATGAAGAAGCTGAGCACTGAACACGAAAATTGTCGATCGAGTGCATCAACACGATGGAAGTCAACCAACCATACAAGGTCGGATCGAGAGAAACAACTAGAAGGCGAAGACATCAAAGAAATCATGAAGAACATGAGAAGAGGCAAAGCCCGAGATTTTACGAGGACAAGCAAGGCACAGTATGGTTTGGCAACCACATCTATGTACCTAATCATCATGAAACAAGACAACTAATTCTGAAAGAAGCTCATGAATCACCTTACTCTATCCATCCGGAAGTACCAAGATGTACGAGGATCTGAAGGAAAAGTATTGGTGGGTCGGTATGAAGCGAAATCATCGAGTTTGTTGCGTTGTGATGTATGTCGGTGTGTTAAGGCGAACATCGAGAGACTCTTTGGATTATTACAACCATTACCAATTCCCGAGTGGAAATGGGAAGAGATTGGTATGGATTTTATCACCGGACTTCCTAGGACCCAAGCGGATGTGATTCCATTTGGGTGATAATTGATCGATTAGCCAAAGTGGCTCATTTTATTCGATCAAGACCACTTACGAAGCGATGGCTAGCGAGAATTGTACATGGCGGGATGGTGCATCTACATGGTATACCCAAGAAAATTGTGTCCGCAGGTTCACATTCACATCAAGATTTTGGCGAGTCTACATGAAGCTTTGGGAACCGGACTCAACTTCAAAGACTGACATATCATCCCCAAGCAGATGGCGGACGAGCGTGTAAATCAGGTCCTAGAAGATATGCTTGAGCTTGTGCTATAGATTACGGAAGAAGTTGGGATAAGAATTTACGCTATGCGAATTCTCCTACAACAACGACTTTCAAGCTAGCTGCGGATGTCGCCATTCAAGCATTGTATGGAAGAAAGTGTAGAACCCCTCTCCTTTGGGATCAAGTAGGAGAACATCAATTCTTGGACGAGAATTGATAAAAGAAAGTGAAAGTAAGGTAAACGCAATAAGAGAGCGTTTGAAAATGGCTCAATCAAGACAAAGAGTTATGCCGACAATCGTCGTAGAGAACTATCCTTGAGATAGGAGATTTTGTCTATCTCGGGGTAACTCCACTCCAGGAGTGAGGAGATTTCGAGACTAAAGGAAAACTCGCACCTGATTTGTCGGACCCTATAAGATTTTGGCAAGAAGAGGAAGTTGCTTATCGATTGGAACTACGGCATCTCATCGATTGTTCACAATGTCTTCCATATATCCCAGTTAAAGAAATGCCTCAGAGTACCAACATAAGAAACACCGCTCGAGAGCATTGACCTTCAGGAAATCTTACCTATGTGGAGCAACCAATAAAGATTCTTGATGTGGCAGAACACATCACTAGAAGCAAAGTCATCCGTTCTTGCAAAGTTCAGTAGAGCAATCATTCAGAAGAAGAAGCTACCTGGGAGCGAGAAGAAATTTTAAGAGCCGAGTACCCCCACCTCTTTGCTGACCCAGACTGAATCTCGGGGTCGAGATTCCCTTTAAGGGGGGTAGGTTTGTAACAACCCAAAATTTCAGTTTCAGTTGAAAATAAGACTTTAATTATTTTTGTGGATTTTCTGGAAATTTTAAAAACTTTTCCCTAATTATTTTAAAGCTAAAATAATTTATGTGCAAAATCTATTAGCAATTAAAAGTGGGAATTATTTTATTTAAGTCTAGAATGCTCTTGAGAATTTCTGTGAATTTTCTCAAAATTTTTGGACTTTATTTGATATTTTCTAAAGCTTATTTGAATTTCTAGGATTAAATCAATTGAAAAAGGAATTTAAAATCTTGACAAGATCTTGGGCGAAGCCCGACCTTATGCACACCCGCCCATCTCCTCGCGCCCTCGGACCCGGTAGGCGCTCACAGCCTCCACCGCCACGCCAGCGTCGGCCATCGGACCCTCGCCCTTCTGATCGCAGTCGTCGCTGCCCACTTATCGTCCAGCGCCCTTCGATCGCCATCCAACGGCTGAACTCCATCCCCTTCTCCCTCTCTCTGTCTCGCCGACAGGTGGACCCTCAGCACTGTGCTTCTTCCTCCCCTCTTTCTTCCCCGCGCGCCCGCGCCTCTCGCCGCCATTGCCGCTCGGCTCGGAGCTCTTCACTCCCACGATTCCCTCCCTCTCTTCACTCGCCATCACGCGCGTTAACTCCCCCTTACTCCGCCGCATTCACCCCTGCCGTTTTCCCCCTCCTTTACTCGCCCTAACGCCGCCGCACCCGTTGCCACCGCCATTACTCCCCCGCGTGAAGCTCGCCTCCCGGCCTCCCCTCGCCCTATAAAAGGCACGGCCAGCTGCGCCTCTTCTCCCGCATCTCATTCCCCCACCTCCTGTCCCCTCGATTGCCCTCAGTCGACCGCATTTCGCAATTCCCCGCCGGCGGCCGAAGCTTGTTCTTCTCCGATTCCGGCGCCACCAGGCTTCCTCCGGCCACCTCGTTCGCACCTCCGGCATCGCCTCGTCGCCGCGAATCTGGTGCGCACCTCCTCGCCCTCGGGACACCGCCGGAGCTCCTTCGCCGCCAACAACCGAACCACACCGCCGCCTCTCTTCGTCGCCGACCACCTTCCGGCCACGCCCTCGCGTTGCCAGGTAATGCATCAGCATCAGCATCACTCCCTGATCATTTTGCACACCTCGCCGGAGCTCGCCGCGCCGCCGTTCGCCGGTGCCCTCGGCTCCCGTGCTCCTCCCCTCCCCGGCGCCAACGTGGCTCGCCACCTCAACGCCACACCAGCGCCACCTCACCCCTGCGCGTGCGTGGCGGCCAGCGTGGGCGCCGGCCACGGCCTCCCTCGCCTTGTCTTTGTGGCCGATTCCACCGTGGACTCGGAAGCGCGCGTGGACTCGATCCATACTATGCGGGCCCACTTGTCAACCTCTGGGAACAGATCACGTGATGCATGCTTGCGCAATAATTCGATTTTTCTTTAGAAAAATAATTCGGAAATTAGGGAAATTTTGAAAATTAAATTAAAATTAGATTTAAACTTCCAGGAGCTCGTATTTCTTCATACGAACTCCGATTTAGATGATTCAAATTTCTAAATTTGTATAAAATCAAGATCTAGCTAACTAAACCAAAATTATTTAAATTGGAGTTAATTTGTATTTTCATTTGAATTTATTTGAGTTTATTTTAATTCTGTTTGAATTTGGATTATTCTCGCGTATAGATTTTGACGACTCCGGAGAGCTTGACCCTATTGAAGAAGTAGAATACCAAGATTTTGAGCAAGGCAAGTTACACCATTGACCATTTTTCCCCTAATATTTAAAATTATTTAATTTCTGTTTTAAATTATTATTGCATGCATAATTGTATTTAATTATTTTAAATTCCTGTTTTAATGCTTAATTATTCCAATTCCTTTGTATAGCCAAATTTGAATGTTGTATTACCAATTCCTTATCACCTTAGTCAAATTAATTTAAAAAATAAATATATGCTTAGCAAATGCTTAGACCATTAAATATTTGATTTTGGGAGAATTTAGCCAAATTTCAAAATTTGATAAAAAGCCTATGACATTGTTATGTCACGGTGGACTTTTGCAAATGTCTTTGAAAATTATAAAAATAAAAAAAATAGTTTGTACTTGGGCAAAAATGGACCGCTGGTGGGTGCAGGTTTATGCACGGGCTCGTCTGGTTAGGATTGAGACCCAGGGTTTTTATTGAAAGTTGCCCAAGTAGGTTAATGACCGGTCTTTGAGCCGCATCTTGCAAAGCTCCACCGTACTACCACATGTTCTGTATGGGCAGAACCATGCTTAATAATTTGTCTTACCTCATTATTGTTTGTGCCATTTTTGTTGTGTGGGTGTCGGTTAGACTTTATTCCCACTTGGCGCAAGAGGGGGCTTCCGGCAGGTGTTTAGCCTAATGGAAGTGAAATCTTAGCGGGCATATTAGTAGTGAGGTAGTGCATTGGAAACGCCTTGTGATAATTGCCTAGTCACACGCCTAAGGAAGTGTGCATTGGCCGACATAACGGGCAAATTATCTCGTGTGGGTAAAGTTGTACCCCTCTGCAGAGTGTAAATCTATTCGAATAGCCGTGTCCACGGTCATGGACATGTTGAGCAAAGCCACTCTAAGTTAGACTTGTTTCTGGTTTTAAAATAACTTTGACATGATTTGAGGATGGTTAATCCTTGTGGTAAAATTGGGCGGGTAGCCTTGTGATAGGAGGGTATCCTTCACCATGTTTCATATGAAGGTTATCCACTATAAAATGATCAATTTTAAAATCTAATTTTAGCTATGGAATAAAAATGTGCCTTGAAACTTAGTATAACTATTTAAACCCAAAAATGTTGAATTAAGCAAATAAACCCTACAACCTTCCTTTGAATAACTTATGCATGCATTCTAAATTCTGTATTGGGTGTAATTTGCGAGCACTGTTGTAGTGCTCACTCTTGCTGAATATTATTATTCAGGAGAAGACTGCTATCCGGAAGGTGAGGAGCAGGACGATTAGGCAGCGACCTCCAGACGATTGCCTGTGGCGTATCGTGTGGCTTACCATTATCTTTTGCTTCCGCATAATGTTTTATTTGGGCTCCGGCCCAATTTGTAATAAACTCTATGCTTATTAATAAACACGCTGGATATGTTTGTGATAACATTTTTGTGACTGTGTACACTGGAAATCCTGGACTAGTGTATGAACACAGAGAATTCGGGATCCTTTGTTCCCGGGTTCGAGAGAGTTCTAGCGTATTTCATGTTTCGATGTTGAGGAAGTTTCGAGGATCCAAAATATGTTATTCCTTTGGAGCCTTTGAGCATTGAGCAAGACCTTACTTTGAGTACCGGCAAGTGAAAATATTTGAGGAATCAGAACGGGTTTTGAGAAACATGACCCGGAAGTATATCAAGATTCTTTGGTCTCATCAGTCTGAGAGAGAGGCCACTTGGGACCTAGAGTCCCGCATGCGAGAGCAGTATCTAGATCTGTTCATTTTTGGTAAGTGTTTAAGTTTGTTATTTTCATGTCTCATGTTCTTTCTAGTAGGTCGATGTGTAGATTCGAGGTCGAATCCTATTAAGGGGGGTAGAGTGTAATATTCTGGAATCGAATTGGGTGAATTGAGAGAAGACGAGGAGGAAAAATGCAGTTAAAGAATTAGAAATACCTGCTTTGGGAGAGGGGTTTTCTAATTTTCTCGGCAACTGGGCCACGGGCCGTGGCCTGTGGTAAGAAGAGGCCGGCCAAGAGAGGGAGGGCACCCTAACCCTTGCCGCCCCACATCCCTCATTCCTCCCTTAGCCGCCACCTTCTTCACCCCATAGCCGGCGCCTTGCTCCTCCTTGGGTGCGGCCTCATTCTTTGTGGTGTCATCCCGGTGATCCCGGCGTTGCTTCCCATGATCTCCTCCAAGTCGCCTTCTCCGCCGTCGTGACGGTAGTTCGTCATCGTTCTTGTGGCGGCCATTGGAGAGGGAAAAGAGGAGAAGGAAGGAGGCCTTCGAAACGGATCAATGTCTTCCTACCGGTCTACAAGGGTAACAAGGGTCTCATTCGTTGTTTCTGCTGTTTGGAGGAAGGATTGATAGTTAAGATTAAACCGACATGTTGTATGCTAGATTCGAGAATAGATCCGATGGTTTGCGCGCCAGTTTCAGTGTCTTAAAGACATAATATGATATTTTAGTAACCTAGAGTTTTGTAGTCCTGGTTTTATCTTTCCATAGCCACTGAGATCACGAGATTACGCCTACGGTTTAGGAGATATGAGTTATTCTTTGCGCACTATTCATGCATGTCGGACGAGAAGGAACTATCTGTTTGTTCCTAATTTTGACCTTATTATAGGATTCAGAACCTCCCCCCATCTAGGTTATTGTATCATTTTTAATAATATTTTCATATTGATAAAGATCACCTCCATTGGATCTGTAGAATGAAAGTAATGCCATTTTCTTTACTTCTTTGTTATGTGGTGCGGACAAATGTCATCGGACATTTTCAACTGCTAGTTAGCCAATTGTATTTGCGAATCGATAAACCCGTCAACTAGAGTTTCGTAGTTCTGTGCGTTAAGTTTCATTGGGCATTGGTTTCATGTCGTTTGAGTTCAGATAATTAATTATGATTTTTCTCATCGCTATCCGGGAGAGGCGTAAGTTGGCTAATTAGTGTAATTGTCGGTTGGAACACGTGGGTTGTGTTGGATAGATAGAGGTTATGGTAGGACACTTGTAGCTTTGTCATACCTTGTTTTCCTTATCTGATTATATATCTGTAGGCGGTGAGGCGGTGAGTGGGCGGGCACCTTGCGCCTCCTAACACATCACAGCGTGGGAGGCAAGTACTTTGTCTTTTCATATGGAATGTTGGTGATTGTGTGTGGTCGTATTGCTAGACTTGCTATTCATGTTCCTATGAAACGTACTATTTTCATTCTTATGTGATAAAGATTCAATGCATGTGATTCATTCCATACACGCATCGTTTTCGTTTTGACCACGGGAGTGGAAATTTAAAGACCCATCAACTCCAGTATGGGCATGTAAGTCCCACCACTCCAATGTGGGCAATATTGGACACTCGTATGAAATATTCTTCATACGGTATTTGGGATCCCCGGACTTTGTTAAGTTCGGGCTTTAGTGAACACCGACGGGTGTATCACTCGTTATACCAGTATAAGCTGTTGAGCAGTCCATTCCTTCAATGTATTCTTTCATTCTATTCATTCATGTACGTGTTCTAAGAATTGTTCATATTTCGGTTGAAGTTGGCTTTCCACTTTATGTTTGATTTATCATGTTTAGTACTTGCTGAGTCTTTGGTTCATCCTTGTTTGTTTGTTTAATTTAGGTAAATGATGAGGAATGCACTCATGTGGGGGAGTAGTCCAGCACGATGCACACCATTTACCTTGAACTAGAATTCATTAATATTGTTTATTTCATGTCATCTATTTGATAATTGCTGAAATTGTAATAAACCAACCTGGTTATGTTTACTTTACACTCATGTTATAAGTGTTTCCCTTTCTCTATTTGGAATTATTAAATCTATCGTTAGTTTCGTATAACTTATTGTCTTAGAATTATTTGTTATTTATGTTTATCTATCTGTCCCCTATTGATTTTGTTAGAGTTGAGTGACATATTGGCTTCCGAATAGCTAGAGTGTTACACACATATTAGTATTACAATAATGTCCAATTAAGATTGCCAAATCCTATGGTGTCCAAGGGTACATGTCAACATGTCATTCACAATTATTGAAGAAGTCATATTGTCAAGTAGCTATTTAACTATTCCTAGAAACAATTAATATAAAAATAGTAATGCATACTGATATAAAATAATATAATTTTATAAAATGGGTACTGCATGATCAAAATTCTACGACTTGCCTTTGTTGAAGTTTGGAGTGGCTTCGGTCGATTGGTCCAAGAACTCTTTGGAAACGCCAAAATCTATACATACGAAAAGTGCAAAATAAATATAACAATTTCAAATAAAATCCAAAAAAATACCAAAGTAGATCCAAAAGAAAGGTACTGAATTTAGGTGAAATTAGAAATAAAAATTATTTGATTTGGAGTTCGTATGTGAAAGTTATAGCCTAAACTGTTTCTACCAAAAGAGAAAATCCAACAATTAGGGTTTCAGTTACTGTTCATCAGTTCAACTACGTGTGGTCAGAAGGAGGTTTGACTACATCCTAGTCGGAAAGAGGTTCGACTACAACCAATAACAGAAGGAGGTTTTGACTATCAAGCCGGAAGGTGGTTCGACTACAGCCTGTAGCGAAAGAAGGTTTCGATTACCTGGTCGGAAGGAGGCTCGACTATAGCATGTAGCGTATGGTGAAGTCTAGCGGCGGGGCTCTTGGGCTCTCAAGCCAAATTACAACGTAGCAATGTCGAAGCTAACCAACGTGCGCATGTGTGCATATGAGCTACTAGGAGCTCACTAGAGTAGAAAGGAAGATCGAGATGCACGGTGGATGGCGGCGGCGAAGACCGATGGTGGCGATGATGGTGCTTCCAAGGAGGAACAACCTATGAAAGGAGGAGAGTAAATGAAGGTAGGGAAAGCACATGTGATGCTAAGAGATGGTGCTAGAGAGAAGAATTAGGAAAATGGAGCACCTCACCGGAAAATAGGGAAGGAAGGTGTTGTTTTTGGCCGGCGGTGAGGAAAACCAAATTCCGGTGATCCCTGCGATTCAAACATGAAATTAGTAAGAAGGAATACATCAAGGTGCTCAGGAACATGAACTGATGCGGGTAGAGAGGGAGGAGCTTCACAGTGGCGGCCGAAACAACGATGAGGAGCAGCGACCAGAAACTTGGAGCTCGCATGTTAGAAGTTTATCTCGATTAGAATGGAAAGGAGAGGAGGGAGAGTGGCTCAGGGAATCAAATGGCAAGGAAGGAAGCCCAGGGAGCTTTATACCAGCAGGGACGAAGGGTGCAAGATGGAGCCCACGGTGTTGACGTTCTCAGGCAGGCGACACATGGGCATGGGTGGCGCTAGTAGTTGAGGGAGGTGACGGGGAGTTAAGGTTGAGCCAGGGCATGGGCGAGAGCCGGGCGACACACGCGATGCTGTGGAAACCAAGGCGGAGGTGGCACGCTGGCGTAGTCAGAGCGAGCCACGGCGCTCGCGCTCTGGCGGGCTGGCGTGGCGCTACGCATGCGTGGAAGAAGAAGCATGCGGCCGGGGCCCACTAGTCGGCTTAAAGGTAAGAGGCTCGGGTTGGTCTGGTTAGGTGGTCGGGTTGAACTTGGTCGGAGGGTCTGGTTGTAACTGAGTGGTTCTTCTCGAAACCGAGAGGGTGGTCGAAATTGAGTGGCTGGTCGAAACCGAGTGGGCTGGTCGAAACCGAGTGGGTGATCGAATCGAGTGGGTAGTTGAAATTGAGTGACTGGTCGAAACCGAGTGGCTGGTCGAAATTGAGTGGCGTGTGTGCTTTGGGGATCCTTGAGCTCGGTAGAAAATGGGAAGGAGGAGACAACAGGGAGGCAATGGGTGCTCTGGGGCAACCATTTATAGGCGACGAAGAAAGACAGAGTTGCTTGGCGGTGATTTCGGCGATGGAAGAGCATGCTACAGCATGGACGTGAGACATGACTCAGGGCGATGCATGCAAATGGGTTGGGCGATGGTGGTCGTGGTGCCAAGATGGCCGCGCCTTTTTTGGGCATGGTGCCAGCAATGGGGAAACATGACACCAAAGAGATGCAGCAGTGATGGGCGTGGCGTTCGGTTTGGTCGGCATGGGCGATAGTGCCTGGTGTCAGTGCTATCTTGCAAAGCAGGCAGGGAGGCACAAGGAGGGACTGCAGGTGGGCCAGGGATGGGGCAGCAGCATGGGAGAGGAATGGGCAAGGGCAGGTGGGAGCAAGAGAATGACGTTGAGAAAAAATGGCATGCGCAGGCAAGAGCTACAAGAAGAAGATGATCGAGAAAAGAAAAATAGGAGAGAGAAAAAGAAATAAAAATAAAATAAATATGAAAATTTCATAAAATACTTTGAATCCTAGAAATACCAAATAAAATAATTTTGGATTTTTTAAAGTTTATTTTAGCCATTAAAAATGTTTTTTGCTTGAAATTCAGTTTAAGCTTTAATTAATTCAATGAAATGCAAAAAATCTAAAATAAATCCCTTTATTTTAAAATAATTAAATTAACTTATGTTTTACAACTGAGAGAAGAATTTTTTTGGGAAAAACATAAAAGGAAATAATTTAAATTGAACTCCAAGGAAAAAGTAAAATAATTTTCATAAAATCCAAGGAATTCTAGAAAATCTAATAAATCAGTTTTGATTCTACTTGAAGTTTGATTTACTCACATTAAATTGTTTTTAATTTAGAAAATTTCAAATTAAGCTTTAACAATTCAATAAAAATCAAATGGTTATTTTTATTTTGATTTTTTTTAAAAAAAAAGACCTGAAAATTGGGATGTTACACCATCGCAACATTTTCCAATCAAATTGTTTTTACAAAAATTGCGACTATACTCGGCAAAACGACACATAGCACACTCATGACCGTGAGCACATCTATTTAAATAGATTTACACTCAGTAGAGGTGTACAAGTTTACCCACAATATATAAGGTCTCTAGTTTGTGTAGCATCCGTTGATACCACCACAAACAACATGATAGTGTATAGTTTAGAGTTCATAACGAAGCCTTTACATCACCTAGTCATAACCTTGCACTAGCCCGGCGAATGAAAACCATCACTTCACCCGTGTACACCCATATCTCAGAAAGGCATTCACCGTTGTATCGGCAAGCTTTGTTCCCAATGCCTCGGTGAAGGGAGCCCTTCGTGCAAGCCTACCGGACATGCTCATACTACTGCGGCCTACCGACGTGCAATGCTAGTCCTACATGACTTAATTGGCTAAGATTGTCCCATACCGACACATGTAGTTGTGCGTTTGCGCTTCGGTTGGATATATCGGCTTTCGGTCCTTAATTGACCCGGGCAAGAATCCCACCTAATGTACTTGTAAGATATACCTCTCACACTTCTCATCTCATAATATAACTCGTCCGCATCACAAACTAAGTTTTTAATTTTAATTTTAATTTTTATGCAAAATAACAAAGGTAACCCCTCTGGACCATATTTGAAATCCCCCAAATCTATACATACATTTTCAACAATTATTCAATTTTAGGAAAACTAGAGCCCTGCTAGCGTCTATTCGACATTCCTAATTGAAACACCCAAATTGACATAATCTATTGTCCAACTTATATCCTAAAGGATACAACAGTACGTACATCAACATCTTAAGGAGGAACATGCATATAAGAGTAATTTAACTACTGTTATCTCCAAACATAGCAATTTTAACCAAACATATGCACATGCATAATATATTTTGCAAAATAAAAATATAATAATTCAAATAATGGGATCAACATGGTCAAAGGAGGTGTCATAGTGATGATGATATTTCATTATGTTCATGATTTTTGATAATATGTTATCGTGTTCCCTGAATGAATCATTTGTTATAGATAAATAAGTATGTGACTTGTTCGTGGAACTCTTTAATTTATATGATGTCATTCTAAATGTATCCCTGGTCGAATGTCACTAGTCGGAACACGAGTGACTCTATGACTAGCACATATATTGATTGATGATCTTGTTTCACGGTCATGGATATAGGGATATCGAATCAATAATGTGAGCTCATGTTAGAGAACATAGGGCTAGATAGACCCATCATTGAGACACTATTGAGATTGTTATAAATCTATGTGTCATTAGTTGGTCTCTAGTAATGGTAATGTATAATCCTTAGACCTGAGATCAGCATGGTTCCCTACATGTGTAATAGCACTCTTAGGGGTTGTCAAATGCTACTCGTAACTGGGTAGTTATAAAGGTAGCTTTCGGGTATGCTATGAAACATGCAGAGGGATGTGACAAGTCGAGATGGGATTTGCCCCTCCTAACATAACATGAGAGATGTCTCTGGGCCCCTCGTGGTGATCGAATAAAGAAAGTGCATGGCCATGCCACTAGTAGTCGAAGTGTTGACCATATGAAGTTATCCGACACTCGATCGAGAAAGTATTGAACAGTCTATGGATGACACATTATCTTACCTGGAGTTCAACCAGACATCATGAGGCAAAGGGAGAATGCATGAGTAGGTCGCTTAGTTCGATCAGTTACGGACTAGTCGTATGGAGATACGTGTTGGTCATAGACTGGTCGAACGTAATCACAGAATGGTAAAAACCTGGTCGTAAGGAGTTACGAACTGGTCGGGACCAAATACGATCTGTTCGTATGGAGATACGAACTGATCGTAAGTGATGAGGACCTGATCATATTTCATATTACATCAAGATTCGTCCAATATATTCTATGTGTTTTTGGGAATCGTTATATGCTGCTAGGTACCTCTAACGACTGGTGGTCGGAAAAGAGTTTCCGAGTCATAACCGATTACACATGAACTTGTAGGGTCGCACACTTAAAGGGTTAGGATTTGATTTGGATGGTGATCCGAATTCATATAGGCCACGAGTTCCTAATGGGCCTCAAGGTCGAGACCCATCATGGATAGCTATATAAAGAGGGGTCGTGGCATGGGGTAAAGAGCTAAGGATGATCTTTGGAAGAACTCCCGAAACCCTAATAGCCACGCCTTCTCAACCACGCTGCCGGTGGTAGCACTCCAGCGCATGGTGATCCTTCCCTATACGTGTGGATACCTCAGAGGTGCTGTTGCGAAGCATCAGCACTAGGACGATCCGCAAATCGTGACGGTCACCGGAGTCGAAGGAGCATACGCGCGGAGAGTACGATCACTCGAAGGAGGAGACGCGTTGTGAGTACGACTATGACTGCATCAACTCGCTACAACGACTCTACTTCCGCTATAAGTCGGCGCGTCTAGCGGTAATCCCGTGATCTATTACTAATAGTGGTTCCTTGGTTGCATGGTATTTTTTTGTGTGTGCTATCATAGCATTACCGCGATCCCTTCAGGAGGTGTTTTCCTTGCTCTGGTTGTTCAAAGAATGAGGATGGTGGATCATCAAATATCTCATTTTCGTTTCCGGTGTCTATTTAAAAGAGCCAATAATAAATCATAAATAGTAAAATACATTCAACAGTAACCAAAACCATATATTTTTGCACATTCAGATAGAGTATGATTTTGTGTGAATTTAGAAAAAAAGAATAATCCGATTTGGAGTACATATGCAAAAGTTATTAACATTTCAATTTTGCTCGGTTTGAAAAATCTGAAATAATAAAAGGGTGACGTCGAAAGCATATTGTAAGGACCCCGGGTTATTTTCGTAAGACTGATGCCTTCCCGGTATTATGAAAATAACTCTGCCTTAAGTGAATGAATTCCATCTTAACTCTATCTAAGTGAGAAGACCCGATCGAAACTAGAGCCCTAGTGATCATGTGTTCTTCTCTTCTCCAAGCACTACATGATGACCGGTTCTCCAAACGGTCCAAGTCTACACTTAAACAAGTTAAAATGGAATCCACAACAATGGGTATGCGTCTCCTGTTGGCTCCCAAGATCGGGACCAACACGCGCATACCCTCATCAATGTCAATCACACCATACAACATTCATACATTGACATAATAATTCAAGTCAACATCAATTACAAAAGGGACGACCGCCAAATTCGATTAAACACTTAAAGTACCAGGCGGTTGTATGCCATAGCCCAAGATAACCGATCGGGATTAAAGAATAGCACTATTCGTTAGCATCGCCATAATCGGCGCTAACAAACTCGTCGATTGGAGGCTCATCTTCACCCGTATTTGAAGCAACCGGATTAAGTACATATGTACTTGCAAGTCTTACAAAAAGAAAAAATTAGTTATGTATATTGAGCAATCAAATAATACCATTAGTGACTTTAGTTGTGCGAAAGATGCAACAATTTTCAACCTACACATACTAGTTTTACAAATACCATTTTAAAATCAGAATTGAAGTAGAAGTAAAACATGTGATAAAGTTATATATTGATAAACAAATTGAACAAACCAACACCAAAGTGGCAGCCTACTTTGATAAACTAAAATGCATGAACACCCGTTCATGCCGAATACCAAGTTGTAACCATGTCAATTTTTAATCGAAAACTCTAACGATGATGCATCTCAAACCAATTGTTGTCCATAACCTTGGACATGGCTATTCGAATAGTTTGATCCTTGCAGAGGGATAGTACTTTACCCACATGACTCGACTAGCCCGTAAGCCACCAGAAATTAACACACTTCCTCTGTTGTGTCGGCCGGGAATGTCGAGATTTTGTACTTTTCAGCAAGAAAATCCTATTGAGATAGGTCCCCCTTGCGAGATGAACCCCAAACTCAGTACAAACGACAGATAGTGTTTGCTCAACGGGCTCACAAGTTATGTTGGATATATCGATGCAATGTAAATAAAGAAAAATAGTGCTCCCATGCACATTATAGAAAATTGCATCGGATCCTAAGAACAAATGATCGAACACAAATGCCCTCACACCACCTGGGACCCAACCCAATAACAAATTCCCCTACTTGACCAAGCGGCACCCATATACCGCGTATGGTAGCATGATAGTTACTTGAAATGACAGCCAATGGCTCGGTCCTTAGCGGTCCGGACAAATCAACCATATACCTAATCTCGTGCACGAAGGCACCATCGCTAGCAACCTCTTGTCCAAACCAACTAATTGAAATAACAAAATATATACTCAAAATGACCAGATGCGTTTAATCGGTTATTTTATCTAGACACTCCTAATAGTTATGTATCTTTTCATCGACCTCACCGAATAGTTACATGACTTACTCACCGACTTGGCTCGTGCAACTCCTGTCATGATGAATGTAAATGATGCAACATCTTTAATTATTCATCAACATAATTCATCTCATTAACTCAATATCTCATTCTCGTTAACTCAATATCATAATCTCATTCACTCAAGGTCATCAATATCATGTAATAGAGTAACCTTAATGAAAGCATAATAAATAGCATGATAAATAATATCAATGATCATGGCGAACAACCCGTTGTTCACCACTCTACCATGTACTTACCTTAACCGAGAGACGGATGACGACGGAAAGGCTCTAACCCCGGTGCCCACACCACCTGGCAACCGCAAAGTATACTAAATATATCATTCAAAATTACACAACATAGCAATGGAACAAAATTGAATCAATCGCTTTTAATCGCAACCCGAGACTTAGCTGATGCACTCCCAAATCTCAATCTGTCCAAACAGACAGTTATCAAAGGAAAATCCATAACTTTTGAGTAAAAACTCCAAAAGTCATGAATCCAATTTTCCTAGAATCTACACTAGAATATATACAACTTCTCATGTGACTGAAAGATCAAATAATCCAATCTATGCCATTGTTTTTAATTCCAAAGGCCGTTCTGTCATCTTCGGTACTACTTAGTTGGGAATTTTGTAACTTTTGTTTGGTACATCCAAATTCAATGGTCGACGACTCTCTGGAAATAAAACAAAACTATCTACAATAACTTAGTTGATGAGATTCTCTAATTGGACCACTAACATGATCTAATATACAGTTGAAAACTTATAGTCAAAATCTGACAGTCCGAAGGAACAGTAGTACAAGCAAAATCCATATCCTTCAAATGAATTTTCTATGAAAGTTGTGCTAGGAGACCCCCCCTGAATTGACCATTCTCTAAATCTTATGTATTAAATAAGACGACTGTTGTAATCTCATCAAGGTTTCTGGACAGCAATAAAGAAACTAAGGTATCTCCCAATATAAAACTCTGAATTAGCTTATCTCAGTGCCCTATAGAAAGCTGACGACAAACCCCACAAATCTCTAGAAGATGACAAATCCAAATTTCGCAATTATGGAACCCAAACCTACAAATAATACTATCGTGAAAAACCTATACGCTACAGAAACTACAGTTCTGTACCATTCGGTTATTAAATGATATCTCACCAACCACAGTTAATAGTTGCATGAAAATTTGTAGAAATATATATACACAATTTATCTACAAGCTGTAAAAATTTCAGACCAGGCCATAATCGTTTGGCCACTCAAATAGATCACCTACAACACTACTTTGTGCTAAAACTGCAGTAGTCTAAGCTGAGCAAACCCTCCCAAAACAGGTGCTGCTCTTGACTAATCATCAATCCAACCATACAAATCTAATATTGCCAAGTCTAGAACATACTGACCAAGTTTAAGCCCGATCGGGTGACGTTTGATGCTCCGATCGATGTCTTGATGAAAACTGCGTAGAATCACCCTAGATGGAACAGGGAGATGGGGGGTGGCGGCTGGTTTGTGGGAGGAGGAGGGGCGGGGGCGCAAGGGAGGGGAGAGGGAGCTAGGGTTGGCTGCCCCTCTCCCTAAAACCAGCCCCCTAAAGGGCCAAATGCCGTGGGTCGAAAGCTCTCGGCCCAGGTTCTCTTACTTTGGCGGACAAACCCTTCTGAAACCTCAAATTTTGACTTTTTTTCTCTTTTCATTCCCTTAATTCCGCCTCTAATCTTATTGCGCTCACTAATGATAGTGGGATATTACAAAAATATTATTATAAAACCAAAATAATTTTGTTCGTCTCATCTGGAGCTTTTATGAGTAAGTTCTGAATTTTCGAAGTTATCAGATTTTTCTATTGTAAAAATAATAGAGTCACTGATTATTTTCCAAAAATATATTCTCTGCTACAGATACATATTTAAAACCTATTTTTAAGTAAAGTTCACTTAAAATAAAATTATCAAAATTGGTTTCACTGAATTTGGAGTTAAAAATAATTAGTTATGCATTTTTGAAGTAAAAAGAATTTTCAATGCAATAATAATTTATTTCCTAATTTATAAATATATTTTAAACTTTTCTTACCGAAACTTACCTAGCCACAGCCACTGAATAGTGGGGTCCACTACACAGTGCCATTTTTCATTTTAGTTTTCAATTTAAATTGCATTGACAGGTAGGACCCGCATGTCATAGACGCGGTCCATGAAAATAGTGTGTGGACCGCGAGTCTACGTCCAGATCACAGGGTCCACGACTGTGCACTTAACCCTCGGGCCCACATGTCAATATCATATTTGAAACCCTTCTTTGACTTCATTGTCTGGTCACGGTACCACGTGTCATTGTCTCATTATCTCCTTAAGACGACCATTAATTACCTAAGCGATCATTAGCAGTTAATGAACCAGATTAACCCTAATCTACTTGCTATAGTGTTGGTCAGAAATCCGACAACAAGAGCTCTTGCTTCACCGGAGCCTCACCGGCATTCCCGGCCACAGCGGCGCGAGGCAAGGGTATGAACGAAACCACAATAGCTGTGCGCACCTAACGGAAGTGGTTTTGGCGGTGAGGTGGGCTATCTGACGGCTAGTCGGAGGAGAGCGATGGTGAGCTACGGGCAATGCGCCCCATCCTATGCAGCATCATCCCCACACCCTTCCCCCTGGGTGGTTCCTTCATGGTTATTGGGCAATAAAAGAAAGAAGGAAGACTCTTGGGTGCAGCTGGCAGAAGAAAGAGGGGAAGCAAGGAAAGAGAAGGGAAGAAGAAGGGAGGAAAAGAAGAAGGACCAAGGACCATGTTTTTTATTTGGATGATCTCCAAGAGTAACAATCTGCTGAACTTTGTCAAGCCCTAGTATAATCTTGGTTCGATTTGTACATCGTTTAGACAATAGGAAGTCAGGTTTTGGTTCTGTCCAGATTCATCATGTTTATGGCAGTGCGTTGTGAGGTCAATTTGGGCTAGGTAAAATCAAAATTAGAACTCTATCTGCTGATATAAAAGATATGTTATTTCGTTATCTTTCTTTAGAGTAGTGGATCACAATTTTTGGATGAGTAGATAATTAGTTATGATTTTTACAGTCCGAGTGTCTGTTCAGTTCCTGGGTTTCGAATAGCAAACATAGTTTTGCAAATGAAAATTTTAAAATGGATGAATGCTGACTTTTAGTCTGCATGACGTATATAGATCACTTTATAATGATTCCATAGAAACCAAGATCATATTTTTTGGACAAGTATAATGGGAGTTATGGAATTTGGAATAATGCAATCCAGTTCTGTCTTTTTGTTGGGGACGATGCAGGGAAAAAGTTGAGTTAGCAAAGTTTGTTGCAGAGTAGAAAAAATAGACTAATTTTTTTTTATGGTAGCTAATTACCTTTAGATTCCATAATGTTTTATATCACTATTTTTGGATGTACTAATTAAAAGTTATAGAATCTCTAAGTCGAAAATACCGAAGGTAACAGATCTGTCTTTCGAGTTAAAAATAAGGGTCTAAACGAAATAATCTGAACTTTCGATCACCTGAGAAATTGGGTATATAAGTGTGTAGATTCTAGAAAGTATGAGTTCATGATTTTTGGAGTGATACATCAAGATTTATGATGTTTTCTAGGGTGACAGTCCTGTTTTGGATTGAGTGGTGTTCGGGAAGAATAGTATCGTTTCGGGTTACGCATGCTTATTTAGTTTTATTGCATTGTTGTGTGCTTGTGGATGGTATTCTTAGTATATTTTACGAATGTCATGTGGTTGTGTGAAACCGGGGTTAGAGCCCTCTACTTCTCGTCATCCATCACACGGTTGAGGTAAGTACAATTTTAGGGCGATATTATGTGTTTGGCAATTACAATTTTAGGGCGATATTATGTGTTTGGCAATATCTTTGGTTTGATTCAAGTTTAATAGGATTAATCATGCTTGGAATGTTTATTTCATATTGCTTACATGTTGTTCACTAATTTATAAGGCTTATGATAAGAGATTGTGGATTGTTCATGTCATTTCACGTTACGCATGCATGTTGGCATGTTAACCCACGTTAGTGGGCTTGTGGTCCCCATATGTACAATATGCGCAATGAGCTCCCCGTCTGAAGCGTCCCCGTATTTAAAGAATGAGGGCATGAGTAAACACTGATGGGTGTTACACTCCGCTATACCGGTATAAGCAGAAGTGAAGTTGTGCATGATTGACATTGCATTGCACTCATGGCAATTGAATTGCATGTTTTTATAATGAGAACAAACCGTTGGTGATATGATGCTTGTGTATGACTGTTTTACTTGTACTCGTTGAGTCTTAGATTCACGCTTCTTTGTTTATGTTTTTAGGTACGTCTTGGAGAAGCGGCATGCATGGGAATGAGATAGAGTCTTTGTAACACCTTAGCCCAATCGAGCACGGAATGCTACCACACTAACATAAAAATAAATAAGCCAAAACATTTTTGCTAACTTTGTGAGAACCTCATTTGTATAATTAAGTATCTGGAGGTTCCAACGGATGCATATACTATTAACAATATCTCAACATCCAAAGTTCATCAAAGCATTCTTAAATAATCTATTCAGCTATCGCATAAGCAAGCATAATTAAAATTTACCACTCTCATTATTACAAATAATCCAATGTATTAAAGCATAGCCAAAATTAATCCTTAACCAGTTTGCTTGTTATTAAGGTACGATCTTAATGATAATCATCTTTAAAAGAATGTGTGGTAGTGAGTGCATCCAAAGTAATTCTACTCCCTCCCATGCATGCCGTTCTTGCAAGTGGTACCTAAAAGCACAACAAAAGCAAGAGGTGAGTCCAAAGACTCAGCAAATATAATAAATGGCATCAGCAACATACAAGCATGTAACTCATCAACTATACTTCACAAAATCACATATCAATCACTTTACACATGTATGCTATGCAATATGCTCAACATGGTCTTTCTCTTTCTCTTTCTCTTTCCCTTTTGCATATTACCGGTAATACAAAGTGCGCATCTGTCGATGCACACCCATGCCTGTAACATCTGGTACAGAGATCTTTGCCTATACTCCACGTGTTTGGGGACCTGAGCCCATGCTCTTCAAGCATGAGAACCTTTAACCCGTCATTAACATGACGGAGACCTCAAGAGTTGCTTGGTCCTCACATGACCAAAACTTCAGTAAACCAACATAATGCATATGTATAAATTCTCAAAGTAATACAAATATGCATCCACAACAATATTGCATATGAATAACCAATTCTTACTCCAAAATCTCATAACCATAGACCAACAACCATGAATAACACGTGATTCATATCTCTAGCAGCCATGAACAATACCAATTATGCCATCATCATCACAAACATGAACACACAAGTACTCATAATATATACCAAACATTTCTATTCAATAATACATATTATATTCATTATTATACTTGCCTTAACCACGAGAGAACGAGGGTTGTACAGAAGGTGATGCCCCCTGTACCAGTCCACCACCTGAATAATAATTATAACACACACTAAGACACAGCAGCGGACCAAAACAAACTATATAACAACAACCATGGACTCGCAAAACATCTAACTCGATCCCGTCCACAAATTCCTAAACGTCGATTTGTCCCCTCAGTGGATAGTCAACTTCAAAAATCCATATCTATTGGGACAGGAGTCCAAATAAGATGTTCTTAGACTTTCTGGAAAGGTAATTAAATTCTCCAACTATGTCTAGTTGGTGAGCCTTACTGAATCGGCCAAATAATATCCCTACCAAGCCAGTTAATAAAATATCAATTTCACGTCAGGTTCTCTGGACAGAGCACTAAAACCACCGTAACTTTTGCTACACAACTCGGAACGGGGTGATCTTAGACTCTCTGGAATCAAGACAAAACCAGCTACAATAGTCTAGTTGGACAAGTCTCCTGATTCGGCCTCCTACTAATTCTTATATTCAGGTAAATTGTTCTGTCTCTGCAATCTGACAGTCAGCGAAACAACGGCGGTAAAAAATTCCATAACTTTTGATTTCCAACTCTAAAAATTGTGTTATTTATCATCTTGAAAAGATTACTGAATCCTTTACAATATTCATTTGGGGTGGCTTTTCTAATTCAGCTTCTAAATAATTCATAATGGCAAGACAATACAATCTGCCAAAACTCGTCAGCTCTCCTGGTCAGTCGCGGTAAAACTACCATAACTCCTAAACCGTAGGTCCAAATCTGGTGATCTCAGTGCCCAAATAAATATAAAACTGATGGGTACAACTTTCTAAGAGGAGATCAGATCAGAAAACGTACGGATCTTACCTAAAACTGACGAGCAACAGCACTGAGCAACATCGATCTGCGACTTCGTCTTGGCCGGCACTCCAACGGTGGTCTCCTCGCCTTTCCTCCAATGAACCGCAGCAAGGATCTTCACCGGGGAGGGAGGTGGTGCTACTGGGGAGGTGGTGGCGCAGGGGAGAAACAATGGGGAGAGAGGGTGGCGGCTTGGGGAGAGGTGAGTGGGGCGGCTAGGGTTTGGGCGCCCCCCTCTCTTGGCCTGCCCCCCTTAGGCCGGTCTCCCCTCTTGGGCGCGGCCTGCGGCCCAGGTTGGCGAAAATAAGCGAAAACCCCCTTTTTTCCAAGAATTTTCTCTTTTTTTATTGTTCTTTCTTCTCCCGACTAGCTGTCTATTTACCCGATTAAATTCCCGGGGTATTACAATCTTTGAGACACTTCACATAACTTTCACCATGACAAATAAATCACCACTTTTGTTTAAATGGAGCATACTTATTATTGACTGTTATCATGTGGTTGTGCTCATCCTTCGCGGTGGAATGTTTTCCACTTTAATAGAGATAGTCGTTTCTTTCATGTGGTATGTAAAGTTATGTTTATATTTTCAATAAATTGTTATCATTCTCATAATTGTTAGATTGCTTTGAAATCCTTCAATGGTTAGTGTTTCAAGAGAAACTTTGCCGAAGGTTAGAAAAAAATATAGTTAGTGAGTCCACGACTCAGTAAGTATAGAGCAGAATAATAAACGAGGCATCATTTTAATAACATTTCATTCCCATTTATCAATGTCTTAGTTTGTCATAATCATTCTCATCCATTTCCATTCACGTGCCTCATTATGTCAAATCACTTCTCACTTTTCATGAATGCAATGCAAGGCTCATGTTCATGACTCAACTCATCTTTTGCCTATACCGGTATAGCGGAGTGTAACACCCGTCGGTGTTCACTCATGCCCGCATTCTTTAATGCGGGGACCAAGTGCCCATCATTTTTCATACGGGGACCACATTTCCTATATCTTACATATGGGGACCTCATTACACTTCCGTAGATCACATCTTTCCATCATGAATGCTCAATGTGCAATGCAAAATCATCATTAGCAAATGATACAATCATCATTCTTCCAAAATCATCATCATCATCAAGTTATCAAAAGCATGTGAGCAATATGAAATAGGCATAGTTCATATGAATAATCATGCCAAGTATTCACTTAACCAAATAATAATTTTAAATACTCAAATATCATTCTACCATGTACTTGCCTTTCTAGTTGCGACGACCGGGATGATTTGAAGGTGGCAACAATCCCGAAGGTACTCCTCCTACAGTAAACACACATCTCTATACAAGGTACAACAATACCAAACAACACCTAATCTTCCTCACAACTTTCTACCATAATCCTGACGAACCTGGATAGAAAGTCATCTACTCTTCCTATTACCTAAATGATATATCGAAAGAACAGTGACTACTTTAGGGACATTTAGAGGTTTTATATCATTACCATCAAAGAACATGGAGCCAATCATGAAATCCTGTGAAATCATTCTCCTCTTTCGTTCTCTTCTTCTTCTTCCATCCCTCCTTCCTTTCTTCTTTCCTGGTCCTCCCTTGCTAATCGTTGGCAGCACATAAAATTGCAGCAGTAGAAACACATGTAGGCATGCCGCCTCCCTCTCTCTCTCTCTCTCTCTCTCTCTCTCTCTCTCGCTATTGGCTGGCCGTAGCAAAATCACAACATGAAGTGCAACAACATCTAGTGCAGGGCTCATGCAAAGAGCGGCATCATCCAGGCTTGGCATGTAGCAGAGCAAGAGCAGCTTGCAGTAGGAGAAATGATGGCACAGGAGCTAGCATGTTGGGAGGCTAGCAGAACGGCTCGGGTAGTAAGGGTTTGGGCTGCCTCCCCCTTTCTTTTTTATGCAGTACACATAGAAATCGCGCCTTCCTCTCATCCAGAGATAACAAGTGCAGAAATAAGGAAGAAGCATAAGAAAGAGCATGCATGAAATGCAAAGGAGTGGCTTCATTTTTTTTTTTGAAAATTTCAATTTTGAGTACAAGAAGCTTTGTAGATTACCCAAAAGAATAACCTAGCATTTCTGCTATTACTCAATACATATCAATCCTGAAAGCGCTAGCAAGATCATGTTAAAATATATATATCAAAGCTAGGCTAGAAGGCTCAAGATAAAGCGATGAATTATAACAATTTAAGCAACACTTCAAATTTAGCAAGTTCGTCAACAGAGATCCTAAAGTGATAATGACCATGTTAGAATGTCAATGTGAGAACAAGAAACTAACAAAGATCAACCTAGAGACAAAAAGTCCCGAGTTTGAATCATTTTGCACAAAGGACCACAATCACCCAATTTTTACAACAATTTTCATTTGGAATGACTATTGATATTGATTAATGGCATATCTTAGTGATGAAGATCCTAGACTAGGAGTCATCCACAAACTCTTCCTAAGCTTCAACCAGAACGACAAATCTTGAGGTTCATGTTAATTTTGACAAGCAGTCCCTATGAGATCGTCTGGATCATCAAACTATCTCCAAGTTCATGTCTTTGACATGCAGTCTCGTGAGAATAGTTTGGTACAATTTAATCACATGAGAAACTCGAAATTTAATTTTTTATTTATTTTGCACAAGAGCTTTTTAGATTCACAAAAGAACAAAAAGCTCAAGAGATGTTCAATCCTAGATTCAGGAGTTAACAAAGCAATTTTGACAGGGTCAATGTCACAAAAAGATCACTAATTGTGCAACTAGCTAAAAGATCCACAAATTATAATTTTTAGTTCATGTTGTCTTAAAGTTCTGGCTCATATAGCAAAGACTTAGCTACACATGTGGAAGCATGATAATTCTAGCAAGTCAAAGAACTAAACATGATATTGAGCAAAAATTAAAATACTAAAGTTCAAGAGGGTAATAGATCAAAGAACTAAACATGATATTACAATGCATCTTTTTCTAATTTTCATATGAATGCAATAAAATACAATGAGATGCAAGAAAAATTTAAAAGCCTAAAAAGATCAACAGGTTCAAAAATAGATCAAGGAAGGATCAAATGAACAAGGAAAGCTCAGAAAGAAACCTACTCCTCCTCAAACCAACCCATAGGGATAAATTACCCCTAACTCACTCCTCAAGGTAGCAAACCTAGTTGGGTCTAAAGGCTTAGTGAGGATATCGACTAACTGAGCCTCGAACTCCACAAATTCTAGGACAATATCACCCTTCTCTACATGGTCTCTAAGAAAGTGATAACGAATGTCTATGTGCTTGGTCATAGAATGTTGCACAGGGTTCTTAGCAATATTAATGGCTGAAGTGTTATCACAGAGAAGAGGAACACATGCAAAAGTTAACCCATAGTCCTTAAGAGTGGACACCATCCACAGAATCTGACTACAGCAACTAGCGACAGCTACATATTCAACTTATGCAGTGGATTGTGCAATAGAGGACTTCTTCCTAGAAGACCAAGATGTAGGGTAACGCGGCAAGGCTACGATAGCACAAACAAAATTTTACCGCGCAACCAAGGAACCACCGCAAGTAATAGATCACGAGATTACCGCTAGACGCGTCGACTCGTAGCAGAAGTAGAGTCGTTGTAGCGAGTTGATGCAGTCGTAGTCGTACTCACGACGCGTCTCCTCCTTCAAGTAGTGATACTCGTCGCGCGTCTGCTCCTCCGAGTGGTCGTACTTGCCGTGTGACTTCTCTTCCAACTCCGATGCAGCGTCACGAAGTTTGGATCGTCCTGGTGCTGATGCTTCACAACAACACCTCCGAGGTATCCACATGTACGGGGCAGGATCACCACGAGCTGGAGTGCTAGCACCGGCAGCGTGGTTAAGAAGGCGTGGCTATTAGGGTTTTGGAAGTTCTTCTAAAGATCATCCTCCACACGCACCCCATGCCACCGCCCCTCTTTATATAGGCATCCATGATGGGTCTCGACCTGGAGGCCCATTAGGAACTCGTGTCCTATACGAATTCGGATCACCATCCAAACCAGATCCTTGCCCTTTAAGTGTGCGACCCCACAGGTTCATGTGTAATCGGTTATGACTCGGAAACTCTTTTCCGATCACTAGTCGTTAGCGGTACCTAGCAGCACATAACGATTCACAAACACACATAGAATAAATCGGACGAACCTTGATGTAATATGATCTATGATCAGGTCCTCATCACTTACGACCAGTTCGTATCTCTATACGACCAGGTTGTAATTGGTCACAACCAGTTCGTAACTCCTTACGACCAGGTTCTTACCATTGTGTGATTACATTTGATCAGTCTACGACCAGCACGTATCTCCATACGACTAGTCCGTAACTGATCAAACTAAGCGACCTACTCATGCATTCTCCCTTTGCCTCACGATGTCTGGTTGAACTCCAGGTGAGATGATGTGTCATCCATAGACTATTCAATACTTTCTCGATCGAGTGTCGAATAACATCATGTGGTCGACACTTCGACCACTAGTAGCATGGCCATGCACTTTCTTTATCCGATCACCACGAGGGCCTAGAGACATCTCTCCTGTTATGTTAAGAGGGGCAAATCCCATCTCGACCAGTCACATCCCTCCGCATGTTTCATAGCCTTCCCCGAAAGCTACCTTTATAACTACCCAGTTACAGAGTAGCGTTTGGCAACCCCTAAGAGTGCTATTACACATGTAGGAAACCATGTTGATCTCAGATCTAAGGATTATACATCATCATTACTTGAGACCAACTAATGACACAAAGATTCATAACAATCTCAATAGTGTCTCAATGATGGGTCTATCCAACACCATGTTCTCTAACATGTGTTCACATTATTGATTCGATATCTCCATATCTATGACCGGTGAAACCAGGTCATCAATCAATACATGTGCTAGTCACAGAGTCACTGGTGTTTCGACCAGTGACCTCCGACCAGGGATATATTTAGAATGACATCATATAAGTTAAAGAGTTCCACCAACAAGTCACGTACTTATTGATCTATAACAAATGATTCATTCAATGAACACGATAACATATTATCAAAATCATGAACATAATGAAAATATCATCATCTCTATGATTGCCTCTAGGTCATATTTCCAACACAAGAGACAAGAGAAGTGCCTAAGAAGTGACAAGTGTGTGAGGTACTCTTCCTATCTAGCCGACAGCCCGCAAAATTCAAATCAGAAAACCCCCGAATGGATCAGGAAGAAGAGTAGGAATATCAAATGCCATACTGGAGGTAGAGTGAAGATACCCAAAAATACGCTTACCGACTTGGCGATTGAAGTTCTCAGAGACGCCTGAAATCTCGCACAGAGGCAGACCGCCATGTGGATGTCTGGTCTTAAGGCCGTTAGATACAGGAGGGAGCCGATCATGCTGCGGTACTCATGTTGATCCACGGCTTCTCCTTCCTCATCTGGATCCAAAGGAGTCGAAGTCACCACAGGAGTGGCGATTGGTTTGTAGTCACCCATCTCAAAGCGCTTGAGCAGAACCTTAGTGTACTTCGTTTGATGGATGAAGATCCCTTCTTTGCATTGCTTGATTTGTAGCCTCAGAAAGTAGTTGAGCTCTCCCATCATACTCATCTCAAATTCCCTGGACATGGTCTCAGAAAAACTGAAAACAAGGGCATGAGAAGAACCATCGAAGATAATATCATTAACGTAAATCTAAAAAAGCAGGAAGTCATTGCCAAGACTAAGAATGAATAGAGCCCTGTCTACCTTACTCATCTCAAATTTATTCTTAAGAAAGAAGGTCTGAAGTCTATCATACCAAGCTCTAAGGGGCTTGCTTAAGACCATACAAGGCTTTGGATATCTTAAAAACATGATGTGGATGCTTGGGATTCTCAAAACCTAGGGATTGCCTAACATACACTTCCTCCTCTGTGTAACTATTCAGAAATGCACTCTTGACATCCATCTGGTACAGACTAAAGCCCTTAATGCAGTAAATGCAAGCAAAATGTGAATGAATTCTAATCTAGCAACAGGAGCAAAGGTTTCATCAAAGTCTAACCCCTCAACTTGGCTAAAATCATGAGCAACCAATCTAGCATTGTTCCTAACCACATAGCCATCCTCACTTTGCTTGTTTTTGAACACCCAACGGGTTCCTATCACATTATGACCACTAGGAGGCTCTACTAGGTTCCCGACCTTGTTCCTCTCAAAGTTTTCTAACTCCTCAGGCATGACATTGACCCAGCTAGAATCAGATAAAGCATGTGATATATCGCGTGGTTCGAAAGAAGCAACAAATGCAGAATGAGAGTAAAGACTCGGACCGTGATACAGGTGTGTGACTCGCTCGTGAAGATGACCAATCATCGATCCGAGGGTGGCGCTTTGTGAAGTAGAGCGCCTGGAGGAGATAGCATCTCTTCAACCTCCACACGTACTGCTGACGATGAAGATGCAGCAGAAGCCTCAACTAGAGGTGAACCAGTCGAAACAGGTTTTTGAGCTGGAATAGGAGTGTCAACAGTAAGTGGACGAGCAGCATCGACTCCATCATCATCTTCCTCCACAATGATGCTCTCCGTCGCTTGTGTGTCACCTGAAAAATATTATCTAGCTCTAGGGCTAGTCTCATCAAAAGTGGTATTGCAAGTCTCCTAGACAACGTTAGTCTCAACATTAAAAAACCCAAAAACCCCTTGAATGTGCAGGATAACTCAGAAATAAACCATCAAAAGTCTTTGACTCAAATTTATCAAGATTTCTTATCTTGAGAATGAAACACTTAGCTCTAAAAACTCAAAAATGAGAAACAGATGGTTTTCTACCAAACTGAAGCTTATATGATGTCTTGCCCAAAGACGGTCTCAAGAAGACACGATTGGCAATATGGAAAACTGTAGCAATAGCTTCAGCCCAGAATCTCCTCGGAGTGCTATACTCATCTAGCATCGTCATAGCCATCTCGACTAAGGTTCTGTTCTTCCTTTCCACCATGCTATTTTGTTGAGAGATGTGTGGAGAAGAGAACTAATGCTCAATACCACACTCAGCACAAAAAAGAGGCAAATAAGATATTCTTGAACTCCGTACCATTGTCACTATGAATCTGTTGGACCGAAAAAGCGACTAGAGGGGGGTGAATAGGAGCACGCTCACTTTTTCAACCAAGATCAGATCCAATACAAATCTCTGTAATACCCTGAAAATAATATTAATATTAATAAAAGCGTCTTGAGGGTCGGAGAGTAATTAAATTAATTAGTTAAAGAATTTAGGGCTTGTGCGTAATTAAAGAATTTAGTATACGTGGAAAATAGAATTTCAGAATATTTTTAAGAGCTATATAAATAGTTTTGGGTTCTCTAGAAAACCCTAAAAGCTTTTATTCCTTTTTCCAAGTAAAGCCAGCCAATTTGTTTCCCCTGTCTTAGAGCCACCAAGCCGCCTTGATAAAATCGATCGCTGGCGTTGCATTTTCTCACCAAGACCACGTCTTTGCTTTGAAGAAGCTCTTCTTGCCGATCGCCGATCTTCTTTGCTTTTCTTTCTTATTGTTGCTCTCATTCTTCTGCACCGAATCTGCTGCAGCACCAAATCTCGCTGCGCCGCCCTCTGTCTTTGTGCATCGCTTGCATTGGATTTTCTTTCTGTATTTGGTTGTAGCGTGATCGCTTCTTTGCCTAGTCTGCGGCCGATTCTCTGGTTGAGTTCTGGTGCCGCTTTGCTGCGTTGCGAATCTGCTCTGAAGCTCGCGCTGTGGAGCCGAGCCGGTCATCTGCCGCTGGCGATGATTGTTTATTTGATCGCTTGCGCTGCCAGCGTTCTTTGTGCCAAGTCTTGCGCTTTGTTCTCTGTGGCGCCGAGCCGATCTGCTTTTCTCCTGCGCGTGGGGACCAGGTGATCTGGTATTTGTTTTTCTGCACTCTTGTTAGCACCGGCCGGTTGATAAGGGGTTTACTGCTAGACTAGCTAATTATTGGGAGATATCGATTAATAAGATTGGTTTAACCTGCCGTTCCGTTATACGCTTTATTCGGATACCTTAATGGCGAATTTGGAAAATGTCGTCTACTAGTTAATTGTAGATAATTTCGATATCTTTCTATAGCATATTTAAACATGTCAATCGGACAAGTAGATTTCGAGATATGATTTTCGGAAGACCGCTGTTTTTACGGTTGTCGTCTTTCGGCGCTGTTTTGGTAGACTGTAGATTAAAAATAGTAAATAGCTTAATTAGTGTTTTTGATCTACATGAAAGTTGTAGATAATTGTCCAATGATTCTGTAGGATCTGAGAACACGCATTTTGGTTGAGTAAAACAAAAGTTATGAATTTAATAAGACTGCTGTTCCGAAGCGGACAGACCGACTTTCCGGGCTAAATACGGAGGGTTAGATGATTTAATTAGAAGTCTTCGTAATCTAAGAAAATGTGGATAATCTTGTGAAGAATCCAGAATGGGGTGGTTTGTGGTGATCGGACTTTTGAGTCAAAAGTTACGCTCTTTTTAGTAACCGGTCAGCTATAGGTAACTAGTCGGTACCGGCGTAACGTGTTATATTTGGGGACGTGTAGGAGCGAAGCATATTGATTGCTATTCTTGTTGCTGTAATTTGTATTGAAGTTGGTGTATTTAATGTAGGAGAGGCGTCGTGTTTGTTGCCGTCTTCTAGCCAAATCGTGCGTCGCTGCTAGTAAAGACAAGTGCATGGTAGACAGCGATCAATGATCGATCACTGTTTTCTTTATCTTCTATTACCATTATTGTTGTGCTTTTATTTGGTTTAATTGCAAACAATGAATTGGTATGTTTATATCTTTGTTGACAAGCATGATGAAAAGTTGGATATGATGTTTATGATGGAGTTTGCATGTTTGCATTCATAAGCATCTTTGCATAAGAGAAGGTGATCTTGATTGATCACAACTCCACGGGAGTGGAGGAGGTCCCCGATCCTTATGGAGGAACGGGCTTGAGAGTGAATGTTGTCGCGAGCATTCACTCACGCTATACCGGTATACGCGAAAGAAGTGCATGTGGACATGTAGAGTAGACTTGCATGAATACATGAGATTAATTGATGAGAATATTAATGGAAGTACCTGTGATGATAATGAAGTTATTGAATGCTGATGATTTATTATTGTTCGTTGTATATCGATGTGTTTGCTGAGTCGTGGACTCACCCTTGCTCTATTGTTGTCTTTAGGTGATCTTCGAGGATGCCGTAACTGAGAGCGAGTAGAGCACATGGACATCACATGCCCATTCGCCATGATAATCTTTTCATTCAATATTGGTTTACTCTTGGACATGTTAGTTATTGAATAAAGTTTAGGACATCATTTGGACTAGACTATTTGCTTTATTAATTTGGATCCATTGGTTGATACTATTTTGGACTGTTTACCTGGTTTTAATTCCTATTGCTTATTTACTGTCGCTTGACCCATAATTATGCATGTCTTCTTTGTGGTCCAGTGATATGTTTATTGATGTTTCGTTGCTGTAATTTTATAGTGTGTCGATATTTATTAGTTGGAAGAGTAGTGTGGTGGCATTCTAGGCTCAGTGTTGGGCTGGGGTGTTACAGTTGGTATCAGAGCCAGGTTTAGATCCGTGGTGAATAGATTAACAACTTAGGCAAACTAAAATTGTTAAAATTTGTTTTAGTTTTAGTAAATCAACTAAAATTTGCTAATGGTTAACTAACCTAAAATTTGACACACTAGTGCACAGTAGGTTAGAGAGAGGTACGATTATAGTTTTTACGCTTCCGTTATGTTGTTCATTGATGGATGAGTTTATTTTGAGCTTTGAACTCATTGTGTATTGTTGATTGTGGTTGATAGCTATGCCGAGGGGTAGAGGACGTGGTCGTGGTGGCCGCGGTCGTGGAGGTCGTGGTCGCGGGCAAGGTTCCGTGGAGCCACCTCCTGTAGTGCTTGAGTCGATGGTCGAGGGGGTTGCTTTGTTGACCCGCCTCGGTTGTGGTCGAGATGAGACCCCGCTTGAGAGAGAGTTGGTGGGAGAGATCCGTGCTCTTCGTCAACAGCGCCGACACTTCTCTTCGCGGCATCTGTTGTTGCTCCTGTCGCACATCCACCGGTTCCTGAGGCGCGGATGTCACTTCGAGAGTGGATGGGATTGTGGTTTGATTCTTTTGACGGGTCGGGCACACCGGTCCAGGCAGCGGACTGGTTGCGCTACATGGAGAGGCAGTTTGGAGCTTTAGAGATGTCTTCACCTCAGAGGGTCCGCTTTGTAGCCTTTCACCAAAAGGGCAGCGATATTTGGTGGGAGGGCGTGTTGTCTTCGAGGACCGCCACTCAAGGGCCAGTCACTTGGGAGGACTTTGTTGATCAGTTCAAGGGGAAGTTCTACCCCTATTCTTTTGTTGAGAAGATGGAGGTTGCCTTGACGACCTTTGCTCAGGGGAAGAGGTCTATTGCCGAGTATGAGGTGAGTTCAACAACTTGGTTCGCTTCTCCCTTCAAGATGTGAACGATGATCTTCGAAGGCCAAGAGGTTCCGCGGGGTCTCACCTTACAGTACCAGGCATGTGTTGGGAGCTACTCCACTCGTGACTACTGCTCTGTTGTGGAGCAAGCTAGGGCATGGAGTTGGAGATGCACTCACAAAGGCGCAAGCCTCTGTGGATCGGTAGCTTCGGTGGTGACCGAAGAGGAGCTCTAGTGAGGAAGTGGAGTGCATTCAACACCGCCTTCAAGAAATTCAAGGAGGACCGCGATCTTTCAGTCTAGCGGTCGAGGCCGTTCTCTTCTTGGCGCCTCGTCCTTTGCGGTACTCCAGCTCTTCGTCTGTCCCTGTAGGCGGGGCATGCTTTGCTTTAAGTGCGGTGATGGACACCGTCTTTGAAAGAGTGCTCTTGGACGGAGATTGCCGCTGGTGTGGCCGACAAGGTCACAAGGAGCGGTGTGTCGCGTAACCTCGCTAAGCGTGATCAAGTGGGAGCTGTGCCATCTTCTTCTTCTTGATGGGTCGCTCGAGGATCTTTCCGGATGATGATCGCTCCTCCAGCGATGCCATTTCCTTCACCTTGGCGCCTCAAAGGGTACTCTTGGCGGCGCCACCTTCGGCACCGCATCGGGTTGCACGACCGCTCTACCGCACCGCCACAGCCAGATTGTTGGGGCTCGCCGCCGGCGTCGTCTTCTTCGCCATGGCGCCACTCGAGGTACGCCATGCCCACAATGAGTCCGCGAGTCGTCCCGACGTGGTGGCAGTACTTTGCTTGTGGATTCGTTTGATGCTTTAGTCCTTTTGATTCGGGGCTACCTTTTCGTTTGTTTCGTCGGCGTTTGCTAGAGAGCGAACTTGAGTATGCAAGATGGATTTCTCGATCGGTGTTGGTTAGTTCTCCGGGGTATTATTGCTAGTTCTCTTGTTTGTCCCGGTGTTCTATTGTCATTGATGGAGAGAAGTTCACGCGAATTTGATAGTTATACAAATGGAGCCGCTCGATGTTATCTTGGGTATGGATTGGTTGCACTCTTATCGAGTGTGATATCTTATTTACGTAGAGAATGTCTATGTGCGACCTCGTGCGGGAGACTTTGACTTTTCAGGAATGCGCCTCGCGCTCTCTTTCAATGTTGGTCTGATTTGTCCCGGTCGTCGCGATGAAAACGGGCTTCTTTTAGCTCTTCTTTGAAACCGAGTGTGGCTTCGCAGATTGAGGAGATTCCGTGGTTAGCGATTACCTGATGTGTTTCCTACCGAGCTTAGGGTTTGCCACCGCGCAAGACGTGGAGTTTCGCATTGATCTTGTTCCGTACTCGCCCCATCTCGATGTCTCCATATCGATTAGCACGTCCGTTTCGTGACGAGTTGAAGAAGCAATTGGATGATTTGTTGGCTAAAGGTTTGATCAGCGTAGTGTATCGCCGTGGGGAGCTCTGCTACATTCACGAGAAGAAGGATGGGAGTTGGCGCATGTGTATTGATTACCGTGCGCTTAATGCGATCACAATCAAGAACAAATATCCATTGCCCGCATTGAGGACTTGTTTGATCGCTGAATGGAGCTCAAGTATTCTCCAAGATCGATCTCCGTCGAGGTATAATCAAATCCGTGTGCGTGAGCGAGATGTAGAGAAGACCGCTTTCTCCACGGTATGGGCATTATGAGTATAAAGTTATGTCTTTTGGATTGACTAATGCACTGCCATTTTTATGGAGACCATGAACAACATGTTACACGAGTATCTAGATGATTTCGTGGTGGTGTTCATTGATGATATTCTTATCTATTCCAAGACTAATGAGGATCATGAACGTCATTTGAGGTCGGTTTTAGATACCTTGAGAGAGCACAAATTCTATGCTAAGTTGAAGAAGTGTGAGTTACGGATTTCGTGGGTTTTCGGGTCATGTGATTAACCCTCGTGGTATTGTCATTGATCTCGTAAGGTATCCACAGTGGTGGATTGGAAGAGGCCGACTAGTGTGAAGGAGGTGAGGAGTTTCTGGTTTGGTTGGTTATTATCGGCGCTTTGTGCAGATTTCTATCATCGCCAAACCGATGTCTCACTTACTCGAAAGGTGTGAGATTCCGGTGGATGATGAGTGTGAGCGCAGCTTTACGCATTTTGAAGGACAGGTTGGTGACCTCTCCTATTCCCGAGCCGGGGAAGCGGTTCACAGTTTTTTTAGATGCGTCACGAGTGGGTCTTGGCTGTGTTCTCATGCAAGACGGTAAGGTAATTGCTTATGCGTCGAGGCAGTTAAAGAAGCACGAGCAGAATTATCCCACTCATGATTTGGAGTTGGTCGCGTTGTTTTGCTCTCAAGATTTGGAGGCATTATCTATACGGCGAGCCTTGTGATATTTTCACAGATCACAAGAGTCTCAAGTATATCTTCACTCAGAAGGATCTGAATTTGAGGCAAAGGAGGTGGTTGGAGTTGATCAAGGATTATGATCTTACAATTCAGTATCATCCAGGCAAGGCCAATGTTGTTGCAGATGCTCTTAGTCGCAAGGCGACTCCCGCTACTCTAGATTGCCTCATTGCTGATTTTGATCGCATGGGAATATCCTATTGTTATGCGGGCACATCACATGTTGAGACACAGTTGATACTGGAGTCAGCTATTCCAGACCGTGTGCGGGAAGCACAACAGAGTGACCGGCTATTACAGGAGGTTAGGAAGCATCTGGATGAAGGTAAAGAGTGTGATTTTAGTATGGATGATTCTGGTACTTTGAGGTTTAAAGGCCGCCTTTGCGTGCCACAAAAGGCGGAGGTCAAGGATGATATCTTGAGGGAGGCACATCGCACTCCATACAATCGCTCACCCCGGAGAGACTAAGATGTATCGAGATCGAAATGTAATTTTTGGTGGAAAAGAATGAAGGTGGACATTGCTAATTATGTGGCTTCTTGTGGTGTGTGTCGCCAAGTGAAAGCCGAGCACAAGCGCCCCGCAGGTTGTTGCGACCTTTGGAGGTACCCAGTGGCCTTGGGATGATATCTCTATGGACTTTGTGGTGGCGTTACCTCGTTCGCCGCGAGGGAAGGATGCAGTTTGGGTAGTGGTGGATCGATTCAGTAAGTCTGCGCACTTCATTCCTATTCGCACAACAAATTCAGCGAGTGATCTAGCTCCGATTTATGTGCGTGAGATAGTAAGACCGCATGGTGTGCCAAAGACCATCATTTCGATGGGACGCCAAGTTTGTCTCAAGTTCGGGAGAGTCTGCAGAGTGCATTGGGCACACAGCTCGCCTTAGTACTGCGTTTCACCCATGCATGATGGGCGGTCGAGCGGACCATTCGGACTTTGGAGGACATGTTGCGATCTTGTGTTCTATCTTGGAAGGGTAGTTGGGAGGATCAGTTGCCACTTGCGGAGTTTGCTTATAATAATAGTTACCATTCCAGTAATAGAGCCGCGCCATTCGAGGTTCTCTATGGGCGGAAGTGCAGATCGCCGCTTTGTTGGGATGCGATTGGAGAGAAGGCGCTTTGGGTCCGGATTGATTGTAAGACCGTTGAGCGTGTGGCCATGGTGAGGCAGAATCATTAGCACTCGAGCGCATGAAAAGTTATGCTGATTTGAGGAGGCGTGACTTGGAGTTTGCGGTGGGTGACCAGGTGCTCTTGAGAGTGTCTCCCACTAAAGGTATTGTTCGGTTTGGTACCAAAGGGAAGCTTAGCCCGAGGTACGTTGGACCGTTCCCGATTATTGCAAGAATTGGGAAGTTAGCTTACCGCTTGGACCTTCCTGAGTCCATGCGTGGAGTTCATAATGTGTTTCACGCCTCGATCTTTGAAAGTTTTTGAGAGACCCGAGCATAAGATTTCATTAGAGCCGCTGACTATTGAGCAAGACCTCACGGTTGAGTCGCGTCCGTAGCGCGATACGGAGAGGTCGGAGCGAGTTTGAGGCACAAGACGTTGGTATACGCTAAGGTCTTTGTGGGCCGATCACGGAGAGAGAAGCGACTTGGGAGTTGGAGTCTCGCATGCGCGAGCAATATCCAGAGTTGTTCACGTCGGGTACGTGTTATTTTGTTGTTTAATTTCAGCAGTGTAGTTTTATTTGGGTAGCACAGCGAGTAGAATTCGGGGTCGAATTCCGTTAAGGGGGGTAGAATGTAATACCCTGAAAATAATATTAATATTAATAAAAGCGTCTTGAGGGTCGGAGAGTAATTAAATTAATTAGTTAAAGAATTTAGGGCTTGTGCGTAATTAAAGAATTTAGTATACGTGGAAAATAGAATTTCAGAATATTTTTAAGAGCTATATAAATAGTTTTGGGTTCTCTAGAAAACCCTAAAAGCTTTTATTCCTTTTTCCAAGTAAAGCCGTAATTTGTTTCCTGTGCTCGAGCCACCAAGCCGCCACCAAAACCGATCGCTCATCTTGTTGCATTTTCTCAGTAAGACCTGTCTGCGCTGAAGAAGCTCTTCTTGCGCGATCGCCAAATCGCTTCTTTGCTTTTCTTCTTATTGTTGCTTTCTTTGCTGCAGCAATCCTCGCCGCAATAGAATCTCTTCGCCCTCCCTCTGTCTTGGTGCCATCTTCGCCATTGGATTTTCTTTCTGTATTTGGTTCGACGCGTATTCTTCTTTGCCTAGTCTCGTATTGGTTCTGCTGGTTGCTGTGGCCGCTTTGCGCGTTGCGAATCTGCTCTGAAGCTCGCGCTGTGGAGCCGAGCCGAAGTCATCTGCCGCTCTGGCGATTCTTTGCTGATCGCTGGTTGCTGCTGCGTTCTTTGTGCCAAGTCGCGGCTTCTTGTTCTCTGTGGCGCCGAGCCGATCTGCTTTTCTCCTGCGCGTGGGGACCAGGTGATCTGGTATTTGTTTTTCTGCACTCTTGTTAGCACCGGCCGGTTGATAAGGGGTTTACTGCTAGACTAGCTAATTATTGGGAGATATCGATTAATAAGATTGGTTTAACCTGCCGTTCCGTTGTACGCTTTATTCGGATACCTTAATGGCGAATTTGGAAAATGTCGTCTACTAGTTAATTGTAGATAATTTCGATATCTTTCTATAGCATATTTAAACATGTCAATCGGACAAGTAGATTTCGAGATATGATTTTCGGAAGACCGCTGTTTTTACGGTTGTCGTCTTTCGGCGCTGTTTTGGTAGACTGTAGATTAAAAATAGTAAATAGCTTAATTAGTGTTTTTGATCTACATGAAAGTTGTAGATAATTGTCCAATGATTCTGTAGGATCTGAGAACACGCATTTTGGTTGAGTAAAACAAAAGTTATGAATTTAATAAGACTGCTGTTCCGAAGCGGACAGACCGACTTTCCGGGCTAAATACGGAGGGTTAGATGATTTAATTAGAAGTCTTCGTAATCTAAGAAAATGTGGATAATCTTGTGAAGAATCCAGAATGGGGTGGTTTGTGGTGATCGGACTTTTGAGTCAAAAGTTACGCTCTTTTTAGTAACCGGTCAGCTATAGGTAACTAGTCGGTACCGGCGTAACGTGTTATATTTGGGGACGGTAGGAGCGAAGCATATTGATTGCTATTCTTGTTGCTGTAATTTGTATTGAAGTTGGTGTATTTAATGTAGGAGAGGCGTCGTGTTTGTTGCCGTCTTCTAGCCAAATCGTCGTCGCCGCTAGTAAAGGCAAGTGCATGGTAGACAATGATCAATGATCGATCATTTATTTTCTTTATCTTCTATTACCATTATTGTTGTGCTTTTATTTGGTTTAATTGCAAACAATGAATTGGTATGTTTATATCTTTGTTGACAAGCATGATGAAAAGTTGGATATGATGTTTATGATGGAGTTTGCATGTTTGCATTCATAAGCATCTTTGCATAAGAGAAGGTGATCTTGATTGATCACAACTCCACGGGAGTGGAGGAGGTCCCCGATCCTTATGGAGGAACGGGCTTGAGAGTGAATGTTGTCGCGAGCATTCACTCACGCTATACCGGTATACGCGAAAGAAGTGCATGTGGACATGTAGAGTAGACTTGCATGAATACATGAGATTAATTGATGAGAATATTAATGGAAGTACCTGTGATGATAATGAAGTTATTGAATGCTGATGATTTATTATTGTTCGTTGTATATCGATGTGTTTGCTGAGTCGTGGACTCACCCTTGCTCTATTGTTGTCTTTAGGTGATCTTCGAGGATGCCGTAACTGAGAGCGAGTAGAGCACATGGACATCACATGCTCATTCGCCATGATAATCTTTTCATTCAATATTGGTTTACTCTTGGACATGTTAGTTATTGAATAAAGTTTAGGACATCATTTGGACTAGACTATTTGCTTTATTAATTTGGATATGTTTATTGATGTTTCGTTGCTGTAATTTTATAGTGTGTCGATATTTATTAGTTGGAAGAGTAGTGTGGTGGTATTCTAGGCTCAGTGTTGGGCTGGGGTGTTACAATCTCACTCCAATAGCTATGGAAGCTATGAAAATCAATATACCAGTACAGCGGAAGACTAGTATTGAATCCAATCTAAACCCCGAAGCAAAACAACCAAAATCAACCAAAACTTGATTTCCAAGTGAAGAGCGGTCTGACCTCTATGTTAATGGCGGTCTGACCGGTCCATGGGCAGTCTGACCTCTATGTTAATGGCGGTCTGACCTCCAGCCTGATGAACAGTGAAATCAGCACAAAAAACGAAGTTACAAATAGATGTAACTTTTGATCTACAACTCAAAACTTGATGAAACTTGGTACACACCTTCTCTAGGATGTCAGGAACCTATTCCAATCGAAGATCGTAAAGATCCTTGGAAAAGTTACGACCTTTTTCTGTTTGAGAGGTGGATGGTTCAAAACCGAGTCAAAACGAAAACTAGATCCAAAAACTTGCTCGTGGGTGATTGATGATCAAGATGATCCTAGATGTGTTCCCACATGTCACAGCAAGCTAGATCACGTGAAGAAATCAATCAAAAACATGCGAATCAAAGAAAGACTCAAAATCACCAAATAGAGAGAAGAAAGACAAAGAGACACATCTTTGATCAAACTTTCTTTGTATTGATTTGATAGGGTTTGGGTTTACAGCCACTCCATCAATGGAGGACAAAGCTCAATCCAAGAGCACGAAATCAAATCAAAACTCTCTGGAACCCTAACCTCCACTAATCCTCTCCCTAAGTCAAACTAGGGTTTCAACAATAATGAGAGGGTTGAAGGGGGTGCAGCCACCTCCCTCCTCTATTTATAGTGGAGACTTAGACCTTCTAGAAGTTTAACTTAAATGGGCTCCCGTTAAGGCCCAACACAACGGGTCACACACGCACGCATTTTAAAGCGTCATTCTCAACACCTCTTGACCTAAACCGCTTCTCTTTGCGTCATCTTGCGCCGCGGATCGGCAAAAGGTCACCAAGGTGGTATTTGGTAAGATTACCAAAATACCCCTTCTCGGTCCTTCTCTGAAGACAGAGTCCATCTGCGCGAAGCACTTCGCCTGCTCCGCCACGTGTAGGTTGATCAACGGCTCTCTCCATGTCGGCAAGTCTCTCCCATCCGGCTCCCATCGAAACCACCATGGCACTTGCACTCACTCCCGCACCGCTTGATCAAACCAGTCGCACCGAACTGTCCGTTCGGTCATCCTTGTCTATTATGCACCACACTTGAGTTCATTGACCTCACCCGGCATCGTCGATCGTTCTAGACCTCAGCTCTCCAAGCCTAGTTCCGATCATCCTCGCCGTTGACCGTAGTTGACCACCAAGCAACCTGCACAACAATAGACAAGCAAATCGAATTCGGGAACAAGTTCTTCACAACTTGACCCACGTTAGTCAAAACATGCATCATGCAACACATATGCACTGAAACCCATGACTTTGACCTAACCAACGAACAACGCCGCCACGACGGGCGACGAACTAAGTGGAACCCGGTCAGACCACCCCTTAGGGCCGGTCTGACCGCCCACCCTGCCGGTCTGACCGCTAGCTACAGGCCGGTCAGACCGGCCAATGGGACTTAGCCAAATTTTGGCCCCTCAAATCCCAGACCCTACTGGAATTTTATATCTCAAATAACTTTTTACTGGAGACTCCAAAAATCATGAGACCAAGTGCATTGGGATCCTCACTTGCCTACGCCTATTTTTGGCCCACTGCTCGACCATTTTTGGTCACGGCCGGTCCGACCGCCGCACATGGCCGGTCCGACCGATTTGGGACCGGTCCGACCACCATGCTATGGCCGGTCGGACCGCCCCTGTCCAGAAAGCCTGAACTTTGTCGAAAACATTGGAATCTGGAGCATATCCCCATGATATCCACAATCTCCCCCTTATGAACACATTGGCAATAATCCAGAAAATGTAATTTGGAGGTTTGAAAAGTAAAATACTTTCGTTTTCGCACAAACACACAACTTGGTCCATAAGCAAGAGAAAGCAATGGAAATGACCAAGCTGGCATCAGAATGGCATAGGCATGTGAGACAAGGCAAAAGAAAGCATAAAAACTTTGATTTCGAGAAAAAAATCAAAAATCTCACTTAAGGTCCATATGAATGAACAATTGTTCAATTGGTCTTTGATAATTGTGAAGAGAGATAAATGCAATTCAAGTTCAGAAAAGTCAATAAGACAATAAGAATGCAATTTAAAAGCTCCCCCTCACTATGATCCTCGGATTTCAGAAAATTTCAAATTCTCCAACTTTCTCTGTAACACCCTGGCTATTCGGAAGCCAAGATGTCACGCAAAACTATCAAACTACTAAGAATAGCATTAAAGCTGGATTATACAGATTCAATCAACAATAATTTCTAAAGAATGACAATAAACGATCACCAGATTCATGGAAAAGAATGGATAAACAGATATAATACCACGAACAGTCAAGCAATACCAAAGTTGGATTATTACAAATATGGAAATTTATTTAACAAGTTGGTTTGACTGAAAGGTAATAATAATTATTCGATTGATAAAAGTGAAGTGCGATCTGTAACTAACTACCCACAAATCACCTTGTCTTCTCCTCAATTACCTAATTAAAACATACAAAGCAAGGGTGAGTCGAAGACTCAGCAAGTACATACAAGAATAATCAAACATAGAGTGGACAACACAATCCAGTTGAATTACGAACAAATCTTGGAACACATATATGATTGAATGGAATGAATACATGAATGGATGGAATGAAAGAATGCATTGAAGGAATGGACTAATCACGGCTTATACTGGGGATAGCGAGTGATACACCCGTCGGTGTTCACTTAAGCCCGTACTTCACAAAGTACGGGGACCCAATCACCGTATGAAGAACGTTTCATACGGGTGTCCAAGTTGCCACATTGGAATGGTGGTCAACACTACCCACATTGGAATGGTGGGTTTTCAAATGCCCATGCTAGAATTGATGGGTCTTTCAAATGCCCATACTGGAATTGATAGGACTTACCAAAAGAATCCACTCCCGTGGTCATAATGAATTTTATGAATGAATATGTTGATTTCTCATGGTATGAATGAATAACACACATTAGTGTAAAAGACACATGGCATTCAACTACATCTGTAAACAAGTATGAGTATGCATTCCCACACAACATAATATATCAAGGATGCCACACAAGTTAGTTGCATGTAATGGAATGCAACAACTGAAATGAATGCTAATTATTTAATCACAAGAATCATCTTCTTGAAATGAAATAAACATCAGGATGGATAAAAAAAAAGGCATTCATAATTTATCCCAACATCAAGCAAACAATTGGAAACATCACCAAACAGCATAGGGTACTTGCCTTCCGCGATGTGACGTAATAGGAGGACACGAAGATGCCCCTCCACTCACCGCCTCACCGCCTACACAAATGTATAATCGAAATAAGAATAACAAGGTATGACATTGCTACAAGAGCCCTTCCATCCCCTCTATCTCTCACACCCAAACAACGGGATCAATTTTACCAAGTTTACCCAACAGCCCGATTACCGCTAAACTGGCAGCGATACTATAAAAATCACCATTAATTATCTGTAACTCCAAAAGACCTGAAACTAGTGCTCACTGAATCTTAACAGATCAGGCTACAAAATATTAGTTGGCGGAATCCCCTGATTCGGCCAAAACAGAGGGCTAATTAACAGCTAAACACAACCCATCTACGTCTGTCCAGAATACAGATCAGAGATAAAGAAAACGGCGTAACTTTCAACCTATTGATCCAATGAGAATGATTCTTATCAGCTTGGAAAGATAATTTTAAGGGCTAAAAGAACTTAGTTGGGTGAAGGTTCTGATTCGGCCCTTAATTTGAACAAAACCGAGGGACAAACCTACTGACCTTAGTTTTCAGACAGACCAGACAGTTCGTAATAAAAAATTCATATCTCGCAAACTACAGATCGGACTTTCCTGATCTTGGTGCCAAAAGAAAGCTAAAGTTCCCAGGAATAAAACTCTAGAAGGGAAAAACCCGAGATTCGGCCTCTACAGTAGTCTACACAATAGATGAAAACACTAATAATTATCTGCCAAAAATTCAGAACAGTGGTAAAGAAAATATCATAACTTTCATTATAAAGATCCAATGGAGATGATCTTTATCAGCTTTGAAATATAATTTAAAGGGCTACAATAACTTATTTGGGTGGAGGTTCTGGAAATACCTCTAACTAAATGAAAACTTAGGATCAAGCCGACAGATCTTTCTCGTCAGACAGACAGAACAGCGCGCACTAAAAAAATCATATCTCCTAAACCGTAAGGCGGAATCACGTGATCTCGGTGGCTATGGAAAGCTAAGAACAATACCTACAACTTTCTAAGATATAGACAGGACAGAAAACGAACGCATCTTACCCAAAATCGACGTACAAGGCGGTGCACAGCAAGGGGGAAGGGGGGGGCGGCTCCAAAGGGGGGGAGGGGGAGAGAAATGTGGAGTTTAGGGTTTGGGGGGTGGGAACCCCCCCTCTTATGGCCAGCCACCACATGGGCCCCTCTGGGCCGTGGCCCAGCCCAGTTGCCGTGAAATCACGAAAACCCCGGTGAAAAGATGATTACGGTTTTTCGATTAGCTCCTCTTCCAAACTTTTTCTAATAAGTCAATCACCTTCGTGGTATTACATTCTACCCCCCTTAACGGAATTCGACCTCGAATTCTAACTGGCAACTAATACCAGAACGAATTTCCAAGGAGTTGAATTCAATGGATTTAACATGTACCAGAAACAAATGGGTCTGGATACTGCTCGCGCATGCGAGACTCTATCTCCCAAATAGCCTCTCTCTCGGAATAGAGAAACCACAAAGCAAAGATGTGAAGCGACGTCCCACCTAACTATCAACTTGAACTTTCTAGGTACACTCATCGAAGAGGATCAAGGTAAGACTTTACTCGATGGTCAACGTGTTTAACTTAATCTCAAACTTTGAATGGTCTGCTTCTTCTCAAGACCAAAGACGCACTTTACGCTTGCGTGCTTGGCGTATGTACCGTGACGGTCAAAGCGATAAGCCGACTTCCTAATTTCTTCTCTGCACGGAAATGAAGAGAATCCAATGAAAAATAGAGAGTTCTCATCGCAACCACGCAATGTTAACTCTTCACCAAAAGGTTAAATCCCAAATGTGACTATTCATCAAGAAAGCAATTCCACTTCCAATGAATCAATTTGCGAAAGAACACCACGAAAACCAAAAGAGAAATTTGCTTGAATACTCAAATCAAATATTTCTTTTACTCAGATTGAATGGAAAGATTCACCATGCCAACACGGCCCCAACTCAAAGTGCTGAAAACACTTATCAACAAAGAAAACCCAAGCGAGAAGCAAGGAAGCGATCATTTTCCGAGGAAACATCCTTTCTTCCGCTTCTCTCTCGAGGAGTAAAACTTCTCTCAATATTGGAATTAATTCATCGCATACCTCAAGAGATTAAACCTCTTAATTGAACATTATCAAATTATGCTCAAACTGAAATACATCATCCACACCATGGTGGAGAGACTCCATTGAATTTTTTTTTATTGCTCTAGACATCTCGTTCTACTATTCAAATTTAATTTGATTAAAGGCACCCAAAGCGCCATAGGATAGATACCACACAATCACATTACCTCAAATTTTCAAGAACAACTCAGAATCGTCAGTACGCATGCTAATGTACTGCTTCAAAAGGGTCCTAGCATAAACAAATGCAAGGCCCAGATTTAACTTCCAAAACCTCTACAACAGATTGCTCTTATAACTGATAGTGAAATCATCGAATTAAATCTCCAACATTACCACTATTCTAACATACTCACTCATTGACATCATCAGAAATCACCCACACCATCTCGCAATGCTATCCAATTGCGTTACTCTATAAATTCAATCAAGGTTTCCATACCTCCGATAATCACCAATCTTTCAATCCTGAATTGAAGTTCTGGAATTTCACTATACCAGGTGTTAATCAGCCGTAACACTTTTCAGACTTACTTCGAAGCCAAACATTCCATGTGAATCAATATTTTTTTCCCTCAAGAGATACAGATCAAATCAATTTCACATTCTTCTACTCCTCCAATAACTTGGTAGCAAAATATCACCACTACCAAAACATAACCACCACCAAACAGTTGCCAATAAACGCTTTGTAAAACCACGCAACAAAATTTTTCGGTCTTTCTCAAAAGAAAGAGGCGAATAAGGACAAGCTTCGTCACACAGAAAAACGTTGTTCATCACGGCGAGCAAGAAACCATAAGAAATATTCTGATAAAAGGTGACTTTAGAAAACGAAAATTGAGTTCACAGTTGAGGGAACACATTCCTCAGAAGATAATAGCAAATAACAACCGATAAGAAAACGGCATTACGATTGAAACTCGAAATCTTTTGAGTGAAAAGGGCAGAAAAATTTAGGCAATGAACTCATTGAACCTAGGTGGAGTCCACAATTAAAAACATGAGCCTCACAAGAAGAGAATGTCGGATCTTTACAGATAAGAACAACGAGCATTCAAGATCAAAACGCTCGCATCACTGAAGAACCATTATAACTCTGCAACAAATCGTTTTACGTGGCAAACTTCGTTTATCATAATTAACTGGGACCTCCAATAGGTCATGAACACAAAACTCGAAATTGAATCATTTTGGAAACATCAAGAAAGATGGTCAAACTTCTTTCTCTATAAAAGAATCAACCTTACTCTCACATTACTGATCGTGTCAATAAACCTTCTAAAGGGAACATGACAAATCGGGTCATAAAAATTTTCAGCATCAAATGGAATTGTAATAACAACTTATTCTAGAAAAGAATTCTGGTACGAAAACCACAAAGTTGAACAAACGTCACACCCAGCACTACAAAACTCTAGAGAAAGGGGATTTCGACACTTTTCTTTCCAAAGGGAGGTTCTAAACTCCAACACTCCAAATATTCCAAAGAAATGAACATAGTCAAAATTTTCTTCAATGAACTTTGTGAAAGGAAATTTTCATTCTCGAATCACAAGCGGATAACCGAGCTACCCTTATCAACAAGAGAGATAGGGCTAACATAAAGAGAACGATCTTGTCAAGAATAACGTTCACAAACAGCAATGAGAGCTCCGCAGCCAGAAAGGCAAGAAACTATTTTGAAAAACAAATAGGGTCTAATAGAAACCCGTAGCCCAATATCTTTGTTTGGGTGCAACCCCCGACTTAAGCATAACCAAGCACTCCAAAAGGGTTTTAACGCTTTTCTTGTAAAAGAGATGCATCAAATTTCAACAAGCGAGAGGGTTCCAAAAGGAATACATTGAGCCAATGCTTTCTCGTGTTAACGATTTTGCAACAAGAATTCTCATTAGGCAAACCATCAAGCGAGTAAATGAGTCGCTCTTTTCCAATGAGAAAGAAAGAACAACTATGAAAATATCAATGTTGCCAATTTACAAAGATCATTCGTAGTAAAACAATTCGACAATCGAAAAACAATAATATTTTCTGAGTACCATTAAAGGCCTATTTAAACTCATCTACCAACATCATGAACCCAAGAGAAATTCATCAATCGCCACCGGACAAGAATTTGTCAATTCAAAATCAAGGAAGAGAACGACGTACTAAAGCACCCAAGAGAAATATGCAAGATCAATACACACTTGATAAAGAACTTGCAAAAGAAGTCTTCCAATACCGAGATTCCAAACGAGCGAATGAGTTAAATTTCCCCAACAGGTAAAACAAGTCTTTGTGAAAAGAGGAATCTTGCATTTGAACTATGCTCATGTGGAGCGAAATATCACAATAGTCAAAGGAAATATTTGTTTCAAAGAACGAATCGTAGAACTACTGAGCTTGCCTTCTTCATTAAAACCCTAATTTCAAAAGAATTCACGAACCGCCAGAACCACAACCAGAAACCAGATATCGGTTCGAAAGGCAATAAGTTCATCAATGAGCTCATGCTCAATACTGAGCTTATGGAGCAGAGGTAAGAAGTTCTCTAATATCATACTACAAGCGAGGGTGTAGCCCGGCAAAACCGGTGACATCAACCACGAACTCAAGCGATCAACGCCAGCTAGCGAAACACATAACTAATGCAATCAATTATGAATATATATATTTATATCGGATCATCTCATGACGATCATAGAATAATTTCATAGATAGATGTTATCCCATCATATCATGGATTAACACATCATAGCATAACACAATTTAACAACGACTCAATACTCGAGTCACCACAATTGAAATGCGGAAGCAACAGCTTACCCACCCCTCCTAATGTGCACGATGTGTCAATTTAATATGTTTGAATGAACCACGGACCTAAAGCCCGCTCGATACTAATCTGTAACACCTCGCTATTCGGAAGCCAAGATGTCACGCAAAACTATCAAACTACTAAGAATAGCATTAAAATTTGGATTATCTGATTCAATCAACAATAATTTCTAAAGAATGACAATAAACGATCACCAGATTCATGGAAAAGAATGGATAAACAGATATAATACCACGAACAGTCAAGCAATACCAAAGTTGGATTATTACAAATATGGAAATTTATTTAACAAGTTGGTTTGGCTGAAAGGTAATAATAATTATTCGATTGGATAAAAGTGAAGTGCGATGTGCGAACTACCCCACCAAATCACATTGTCTTCTCCTCAATTACCTAATTAAAACATACAAAGCAAGGGTGAGTCAAGACTCGGCAAGTACATACAAGAATAATCAAACATAGAGTGGACAACACAATCCAGTTGAATTACGAACAAATCTTGGAACACATATATGATTGAATGGAATGAATACATGAATGGATGGAATGAAAGAATGCATTGAAGGAATGGACTAATCACGGCTTATCTGGGGATAGCGAGTGATACACCGTCGGTGTTCACTTAAGCCCGTACTTCACAAAGCACGGGGACCCAATCACCGTATGAAGAACGTTTCATACGGTGTCCAAGTTGCCACATTGGAATGGTGGTCAACACTACCCACATTGGAATGGTGGGTTTTCAAATGCCCATGCTAGAATTGATGGGTCTTTCAAATGCCCATCTTTGGAATTGATGGGACTTACCAAAAGAATCCACTCCGTGGTCATAATGAATTTTATGAATGAATATGATGATTTCTCATGGTATGAATGAATAACACACATTAGTGGAAAAGACACATGGCATTCAACAACATGTGTAAACAAGTATGAGTATGCATTCCCACACAACATAATATATCAAGGATGCCACATAAGTTAGTTGCATGTAATGGAATGCAACAACTGAAATGAATGCTAATTATTTAATCACAAGAATCATCTTCTTGAAATGAAATAAACATCAGGATGGATAAAAAAAAGGCATTCACAATTTATCCCAACATCAAGCAAACAATTGGAAACATCACCAAACAGCATAGGGTACTTGCCTTCCGCGATGTGACGTAATAGGAGGACACGAAGATGCCCCTCCACTCACCGCCTCACCGCCTACACAAATGTATAATCGAAATAAGAATAACAAGGTATGACATTGCTACAAGAGCCCTTCCATCCCCTCTATCTCTCACACCCAAACAACGGGATCAATTTTACCAAGTTTACCCAACAGCCCGATTACCGCTAAACTGGCAGCGATACTAGAAAAATCACCATTAATTATCTGTAACTCCAAAAGACCTGAAACTGGTGCTCACTGAATCTTAACAGATCAGGCTACAAAACATTAGTTGGCGGAATCCCCTGATTCGGCCAAAACAGAGGGATAATTAACAGCTAAACACAACTCATCTACGTCTGTCCAGAATACAGATCAGAGATAAAGAAAACGGCGTAACTTTCAACCTATTAATCCAATGAGAATGATTCTTATCAGCTTGGAAAGATAATTTTAAGGGCTAAAATAACTTAGTTGGGTGAAGGTTCTGATTCGGCCCCTAATTTGAACAAAACCGAGGGACAAATCTACTAACCTCAGTTTTCAGACAGACCGGACAGTTCGTAATAAAAAATTCATATCTCCCAAACTACAGATCGGATTTTCCTGATCTCGGTGCCAAAAGAAAGCTAACGTTCCCAGGAATAAAACTCTAGAAGAGAAAAACCCCAAATTCGGCCTCTACAGTAGTCTAAAAAATAGAGGAAAACACTAATAATTATCTGCCAAAAATTCAGAACAGTGGTAAAGAAAATATCATAACTTTCATTATAAAGATCCAATGGAGATGATCTTTATCAGCTTTGAAAGATAATTTAAAGGGCTACAATAACTTATTTGGGTGGAGGTTCTGGAAATGCCTCTAACTAAATGAAAACTTAGGATCAAGCCGAAAGATCTTTCTCGTCAGACAGACAGAACAGCGCGCACTAAAAAAATCATATCTCCTAAACCGTAAGGCGGAATCACGTGATCTCGGTGGCTATGGAAAGCTAAGAACAATACCTAGAACTTTCTAAGATATGGACAAGACAGAAAACGAACGCATCTTACCCAAAATCGACGTACAAGGCGGTGCACAGCAAGGGGGAAGGGGGGCGGCGGCTCCAAAGGGGGGAGGGGGAGAGAAATGTGGAGTTTAGGGTTTGGGGGGGTGGGAACCCCCCCTCTTATGGCCAGCCACCACATGGGCCCCTCCTGGGCCGTGGCCCAAGCCCAGGTTGCCGTGAAATCACAGAAAACCCCCCGGTGAAAAGATGATTCTGGTTTTTCGATTAGCTCCCTCTTCCGAAACTTTTTCTAATAAGCCGAATCACCTTCGGGGTATTACATTCTCCCCTTTGTATAATCTTCTCCCCAACATTGAAATATATTCTCCCCCTTTTACAATGGAGTCATCAAGGAATCACGCCTTCCTCTCATCCAGAGATAACAAATGCAGAATGAAGAAAGAAGCAAAAAGAAGAAGTATGCATGAAGTGCAATGGAGTGGCTTCATTTTTGTATTTTTCAATTTTTGATTACAAGAAGCTTTGGAGATTACCTAAAAGAACAAGCCAGCATTTCTAATATTGCACAAATAATATATCAAGCCTGACAGCGCTAGCAAGATCATGGTAAGATATATATATCAAAGCTAAGCACGAAGGCTCAAAAGTAAAGCAATAGATTTGATCAATTTAAGCAAAGTTTCAAATTCAGCAAGTTCATCAACATGGATCCTAAAGTGAAACTGGCCATGTCAAAATGTCAAAGTGAGATAAAAAAATCTAACAAAGACCACATTAAGAGTTAATCAGGTCCTGTATGGAATCATTTTGCTCAGTATTTCTTAAAAGGCCATTTGTCAACAGTTTTCTCATATGCATTGAAAATTGAAGTTGACTAATGATCTAACTTAGTGAAAAGATCCTGGACTAGGAGCTATCCACAAACTCATCCTAAGCTTCGACCAGAAGTTGATTAAAGGTATATCTTAGTAAAGAAGATCCTGGACTAGGAGCCATCCACAAACTCTTTCTAAGCTTCTACTGTATGACAAATCTTGAGGTTCATGTCATTTCTGACAAGCAATCCCCATGAGATCGTCTGGATCATCAAACTATCTCTAAGTTCATGTCTTTGACAAGCAGTCTCGTAAGAGTAGTTTGGCACATTTTAAGCATAAGACAATCTTGATTTTTAATTTTTCACATGAGCAGTTTTAGAAACTCAAGAACACAAAAAGCTCAAGTAATGGTCAATTTTAGATTCAAGAGCTAACAAAGCAATTCTGACAGGGCCAATGTCACAAAAGGAACACTAATTGCGCAACTCGCTAAAACATCCACAAATTGCAATTTTTAGTTCGAGTTGTTTTAAAGTTCTAGCTCATATAGCAAAGACTTAGCTACACATATAAAAGCATGATAATTCTAGCAAGTCAAAGAACTAGACATGGCATTGAGCAAGAATTGAAATACTAAAGCTCCAAAGGGTAATAGGCAAAGCTTCATCAATTTTAAAAGAGAAGCAGAAAATCTTATATTACAATGCATCTTTTTGGATTTTTCATACCACTTGTTGTATTTTTCATATGAATGCAATATGATACAATGAGATGCAATAAAAAGCCTAAAAACCTAAAAAGTTCAAAAAGATCAATAAGTTCAGAAAAAAGAACAATAAAAGATCAAAAGAACAAGGTTAGATCAAAAAAGATCGAACTCCCCCTCAAATCTACCCATAGGGATAAATTACCCCTAACTCGCTTCTAAAGGTGGCAAACCTAGTTGGGTCTAAAAGCTTGGTGAAGATATCAGCCAGTTGAGTCTTGGACTCCACGAAGTGCAGCACAATATCACCCTTCTCGACATGGTCTCTAAGGAAGTGATAGCAATGTTAATAGCAGAAGTGTTATCACAGAAAAGAGGAACACTAGCGAAATTTAACCCATAGTCCTTAAGAGTGGATACCATCCACAAAATCTGACTACAACAACTAGCAGCAGCTACATATTCAGCTTCAGCAGTAGATTGTGCAACAGAGGACTGCTTCCTAGAAGACCAAGAAACAAGAGAAGTGCCTAGGAAGTGATAAGTGCCCGAGGTACTCTTCCTATCAAGCCAACAGCCCGCAAAATCAGAATCAGAAAACCCCCGAATGTACAAAGAAGAAGAGCAGGAGTACCAAATGCCATACTGGAGGGTAGAGTGTAAATACCTGAATATGTGCTTAACAGCCTGGCGATGGGAAGCTCTCGGAGATGTTTGAAACCTCGCGCAGAGGCAGACTGTGAAGTGGATGTCCGGTCTTGAGGCCGTCAGGTACAGGAGGGAACCGATCATGCTGCGGTACCCGCGTTGATCCACGGCTTCTCCTTCCTCATCTAGATCCAAAGCAGTCGAAGTCGCCATGGGAGTGGCGATCGGCTTGCAGTCACCCATGTTGAAGCGTTTGAGCAGATCCTTAGTATACTTCGTCTGATGGATGAAGATCCCTTCCTTACATTGCTTGATTTGAAACCCCAGAAAGTAATTGAGCTCTCCCATCATACTCATCTCAAATTCCCTGGACATAGTCTCAGAAAAGCTGGAAACAAGAGCATGAGAAGAACCACCAAAGATAATATCATCAACGTAAATATGAGCAAATAAGAAGTCATTGCCACGCTTAAGAATGAACAAGGTTGTGTCTACCTTACCCATCTCAAAATCATTCTTAAGCAAGAAGGTCTTAAGCCTATCATACCAGGCTCTAGGGGCTTGTTTAAGACCATACAAGGCTTTGGACAGCTTGAAGACATGATGTGGGTTCTTGGGATTCTCAAAGCCTGGGGGTTTCCTAACATAAACCTCTTCCTCTATGAAACCATTCAAAAAGGCACTCTTAACATCCATCTGATATAATCTAAAGCCCTTAGAGGCAGCAAATGTAAGAAGAATGCGAATGGCTTCTAGTCTAGCAACAGGAGCAAAGGTCTCATCAAAATCTAACCCCTCAACTTGGCTAAACCCTTGAGCTACCAACCTAGCCTTGTTTTTAATCACAGAACCATCCTCATTTTGTTTGTTTTTGAAAACCCAGCGGGTTCCTATAACATTATGACTACTAGGAGGTTCTACTAGGTTCCAGATCTTATTCCTCTCAAAATTCTCTAACTCCTCATGCATGGTATTGACCCAACTAGAATCAGATAAAGCATGTGATATAACGCGGGGTTCAAAAGAAGCTACAAAAGCAGAATGAGAATAGAGGTTTGGATCATGATACCTGGAGCGAGTGACTCGCTCATGGAGATTACATATCATCTGATCCGGAGGATGCTGCTTTTGAATGTGAAGTGGCGCACCCGGAGAGGAAAATACCTCTTCGACCTCCGCAGGTACTGCTGATGATGAAGATGCAGCAGGTGCCTCAACTGAAGGTGAAGTAGTCACAGCAGGTTCTTGTGCTGGAAGAGGAGCGTCAACAGCAGCAGGTGCAAGAGCATCATCGATTCCATCATCATCTTCCACTACAAATATACTCTCTGTCACCTGTGTATCACCTGAAATATCTGATCTAACTCCAAGGCTAGTCTCATCAAAAGTGACATTGCATGTCTCCTGAACCAGGTTAGTTTCAACATTAAAAACTCGAAAACCCCTTGAATGCGCAGGATAACCCAGAAATAAAGCATCAAAAGTTCTTGACTCAAATTTATCTAGGTTTCCTGTCTTGAGAATAAAACACTTAGAACCAAAGACTCGAAAGTGCGAGACAGAGGGTTTTCTACAAAACCGAAGCTCATAAGGAGTCTTGCCCAAAGACGGTCTCAAAAAGACACGATTTGCAATATGGCAAGCAGTAGAAATAGTTTCGGCCCAAAACCTCCTCGGAGTGCTATACTCATCTAGCATCGTCCTAGCCATCTCGACTAGGGTCCTGTTCTTCCTTTCCACAACGTCATTTTGTTGAGGGACGTGTGGGGAGGAGAACTGATACTCAATTCCACGCTCAACACAAAAGGAAGCAAAAGAGGTATTCTTGAACTCCGTGCCATTGTCACTGCGGATCGCTCTCAAGGCACTCGGAAGTTCAGAAGCCAAATGAAGAACAAGATCATGATAATGATCAAAAGATTCATCCTTCGAAGCAAGAAAGAACACCCAAGTGTATCTAGAAAAATCATCGACTATGACTAGAATGTACCATTTTCCACCAACTGACCGAACCCTAGCGGGACCAACAGTATCCATATGAAGCAACTGTCCCGGTCCGTCAGTCATGACCATAGTCACTGATGGGTGTGAGGCGGCAACTTGCTTGCCATGCCTACAGGGCGCACATACAGCATCCTTGACGGCTTTGAGTTTGGGCAAACATCTCATGAGCTCAAGGTTGCTAACTCGCGTCAGATGATCAAAACCAATGTGCCCCAAACTACGGTGCCAAAGCCAGAACTCAGAAGAAGAAGATGAAATCAAGCACTAGAGAGAACCAGCAAGAGATTCAGAAAAATCAGCTCTAAAGATCCTAGCAACTCTAGTAATCCCAAAAACAAGCTCACCAGTTGAATCAAGCACCCGACAAGCATTTTTCTTAAATCTAGTCTCATAGTCATCGTCAAGAAGTTGAGAGACAGAAAGCAAATTAAACCTTAGCTTATCCACAAGGGCGACGTCCTTGAGGATGAACTTGTCGTTCACCCTGATCGATCCCGTTCCTTCAATCCGCCCTTGCCTATCATCTCCAAAGGTGATGAATTCATCACCCGTCGACCGCGTGAAGGAGGTGAACCATCTTGAGTCTCCGGTCATGTGGCGTGAACAGCCGGAGTCGACGAACCACGTGTTCTTCCTCTTTTCGCGGTAATCCTGAAAATCAAGGCACAGAAGAACGATGTGTCTCGATACTGGGGTTAGTTAAACAAGACTTGGGAACCCGATCGAGACACACGTCTGCGAGTAGTATGCAAAGCAGAAGTGCTATCCTTGATTAAGTTTGAAATTCTGTTATGAGCAATGGTTACTTTAATATGAGAGTTATCCTGTCTAGGAGCATGATGATGAGCATGTGACACAAATCCTAAACCAGGTTTCTTCTTTTCTACGTTACCATGTCTCGTAAAAGCTCTAGGTTGATTAAGTGAAATTCTAGCAAAAATTTTCTTATCATTTTTCAACCTACGCCAACAGAACTCAACCAAATGTTCATCCTTCTTGCAATAGGTGCAATGGTACTTGATACCACTGGGAGAAGCACCCTTTGAATTAACAGATGGTTGGGCAAAACCCGTAGATTTAAAAATAGTTTTTGCAGGTTGGGTTTTAAATTCAATTAACTCATTTTCCAAGACTTGAGTAACTTCCGGCTTAGAATTATCTTGGACGGAGTTGTATCCTAATCCTTACTTCTTATAAGGACTTTTAGACTTGTCCAGAATCATGTTTAATTGTTTCTTACCTTTAGAAAATTTTTCTAAGGTATCCTTAAGATAAGCATTTTATTTTTCAAGATTAACACATGATTCACAAGTTTTGGCCTTAATGGCTCTAGCATATCTCTCCTTATATAAGGTAGCTTCAAGTTTAAGAGTTTCGCAAGAGATACAAGAAGCAGAATCAATTCTATCCTTAAGCTTACCAAATTTAGCTCTAACAGCATTTACTACGTCTTGTACTTCATGTTCTCGTTCAATGCAAAAAAGAGCAAATGCTAGAATCAACCACACCAGAAGCAACCAACTTGCTAGAATCTAAGTATTTTTCACAAGGAGCAGATTTAACCTCAACTAGCTCAGTCCTAGCATTTTCAAGTTGTTGCAAGGTAGTATCATGAGCAGATTGCAGTTTAGCAAATTCTGAGTGTAGAGCATGACAGGAAGAACATTCATCAGATTCAAGAGTCTTAGAATTTGCAAGTTCTAAAGTCAAATTATCTACTTGAGACTCTAAGTCCTTGTTCCTAGCCATGATATACTCTAAAGCCTTATCCTGACTCATGAGTTGCTCAAAGATAGTTTCGCATCTATCATAAAGGACATCATAGGAGAGAGGTACCTCATCGTCGTCGACGTCATCGGAGTCGGCCATGAAGCAAACGCCGGTGAAGTCCTTGGCCTTCCCCTTCTTCTTATCTTGAGGGATCTCCTCCTCCTTGTCATCCTCGCTCCCGGAGTCCACATCGCTTAAGGATTGTTCCCCAAAAGCGGCAAGAACCCGGTGAGCTGCCTTTGTCAGCTTGGCAGCATCAAATCTTGATTTGTTCCATTGAGGCATCTTTCAAGCTGGCTTTCCCTCCTTATGGTTGCTCTTTCCTTTCAACTTGGGGTAATTTGCCCGGATATGATTGAGCTCACCACACTCATAGCAAGTCACGGGACATCCTCTCTTTTTGTTTCTCATATTTTTATAGGTCCGTGTGGTTTTTCTTACTATGAGGGCTAACTCGGCCTCCGGGAGACTCTCAAACTCCTCTTCATGGATTGCAGATAAACCAGCAAGCGAAAATCCAGAAGAAGACTCAGAAGACCCATCAGAAGCTCTCTTGAGCGGGTCTGCTACCAAGGCAATATTTTCCTTTTTGGGATGATCAATCCTCTTGATCTCATGAGTCTTGAGCTTCCTATAGAGCAGCTCCAAAGTCAGATCAGAGATGTTGACGTTCTCCTCAATGGCGGTAGCCTTTATCTCCCACTCCTTGGTGTTGATTGCAGCCAAGAGGTGGGTGGTATTTTCATACTGAGAATATTCAATTCCAACAGTTTTCATCTGATTAATCACTTTGTTAAAGAGACTAAAAATGTCATCGATGCTCTCTGCAGGACGCATCTCGAATTTGTTATATTCACGCTTATAGACTGTCTGGCGTACTTTCTTGATTTGGGACGAACCCTCATGGTAGGTTTCGAGGGTGTTCCAAATCTCGTGCGCAGTCTCAAGATTACAAATTCGATCATACTCCTGTCTACCAAGCCTACCATACAAGAGGTTCTTTGCGTTATTGTTGTTAGCCAAGAGGGCTGTTGAAGCTGGCGTAACAACTTCGGGAAGAACGAGCGGGGCTCGAACAACCTCCCATATAGCTTATCCATCGCTCTCAAGGAAGACTCGCACGCGATTCTTCCAATAGGCATAGTCGTGCCCATCGAAGATATGTGGCTTGGTGGAGTACTTATCCATCGCCAAGTTCAGTGACCGGTTAAGATCAAAATTGAACTAACCGGGCTCTGATACTACTTGTTGGACCAAAAAGGCGACTAGAGGGGGGTGAATAGGAGCATGCTCACTTTTTCAACCAAGATCAGATCCAATACAAATCTCACTCCAATAGCTATGGAAGCTATGAAGATCAATATACCAGTACAGCGGAAGACTAGTATTAAATCCAATTTAAACCCCGAAGCAAAACAACCAAAATCAACCAAAACTTGATTTCCAAGTGAAGGGCGGTCTGACCTCTATGTTAATGGCGGTCTGACCGGTCCATGGGTGGTCTGACCTCTATGTTAATGGCGGTCTGACCTCCAACCTAATGAACAGTGAAATCAGCACGAAAAACGAAGTTGAAAATAGATGTAACTTTTGATCTACAACTCTAAACTTGATGAAACTTGGTACACACCTTCTCTAGGATGTCAGGAACCTATTCCAATTGAAGATCGTAAAGATCCTTGGAAAAGTTACGACCTTTTTCAGTTTGAGAGGTGGATGGTTCAAAACCGAGTCAAAACGAAAACTAGATCCAAAAACTTGCTCGTGGGTGATTGATGATCAAGATGATCCTAGATGTGTTCCCACATGTCACAGTAAACTAGATCACGTGAAGAAATCAATCAAAAATATGCGAATCAAAGAAAGACTCAAAATCACCAAATAGAGAGAAGAAAGGCAAAGAGACACATTTTTGATCAAACTTTCTTTGGATTGATTTGATAGGGTTTGGTTTTACAGCCAATCCATCAATGAAGGACAAAGCTCAATACAAGAGCACGAAATTAAATCAAAACTCTCTAGAACCCTAACCTCCACTAATCCTCTCCCTACGCCAAACTAGGGTTTCAACAATAATGAAAGGGTTGAAGGGGGTGCAGCCACCTCCCTCCTCTATTTATAGTGGAGACTTAGACCTTCTAGAAGTTTAACTTAAATGGGCTCCCGTTAAGGCCCAACACAAACGAGTCACACACGCACGCATTTTAAAGCGTCGTTCTCAACACCTCTTGACCTAAACCGCTTCTCTTTGCGTCATCTTGCGCCGCGGATTGGCAAAAGGTCACCAAGGTGGTATTTGGTAAGATTACCAAAATACCCTTCTCGGTCCTTCTCCAAGACCGAGTCCATCTGCTGGCACTTCGCCGCTCATACACGTAGGTTGATCAACGGCTCTCTATGTCGGCAAGTCTCTCCCATCCGCTCCCATCGAAACCACCATGGCACTTGCACCGACTCCGCGCCGCTTGATCAAACCAACGATCGCATCGTCTGTCAGTTCGGTCATCCTTGTCTATTCTCGCACCACACTTGAGTTCATTGACCTCACCCGCATCGCCGATCGTTCGACCTCGACTCTCCAAGCCTAGTTCGATCATCCTCGCCGTTGACCGTCGTTGACCACCAAACAACCTGCACAACAATAGACAAGCAAATCGAATCCGGGAACAAGTTCTTCACGACTTGACCCACGTTAGTCAAAACATGCATCATGCAACACATATGCACTGAAACTCATGACTTTGACCTAACCAACGAACAACGCCGCCACGACGGGCGTCGAACCAAGTGTAACCGGTCGATCGCCCCTCGGCGCGGTCGATCGCTTCACCCCGCCGGCCGGCCGACCGCCATACAGCCGGTCCGACCGGCCAATGGGACTTGGCCAAAATATTTTGGCCCCTCAAATCCCAGACCCTACTGGAATTTTATATCACGAATAACTTTTTACTGGAGACTCCAAAAATCATGAGACCAAGTGCATTGGGATCCCCTCACTTGCCTACGCCCTCTATTTTTGGCCTAGTCATTCGACCATTTTATCACGGTAGGTCCGATCACGCACATGGCCGGTCCGACCGATTTGGGACCGGTAGGACCGCCATGCTATGGCCGGTCGGACCGCCCCTGTCCAGAAAGCCTGAACTTTGTCATAACTCGTGAAACGATAAACCATAAATGCTATTGCCAATTGTCACATCATCCTAAGATCTAGAGCATATCCCCATGATATCCACAGAATCGCTCTTAGGGCTTCGGGAGTTCAGAAGCCAAACGAAGAACAAGATCATGAAATTGATCAAAAGCTTTATTCTTTGAAGCAAAAAAGAACACCCAAGAGAATCTCAAAAAATCATCGACTATGACAAGAATATACCATTTGCCACCGGCTGACCAAACCCTAGCAAGACTAATAATATCCATGTGAAGCAACTGTCCTGGTTCGTCAGTCATGACCATGGTCAACGAAGGGTGTGAGGCGGCAACTTGTTTACCATGCCTATAGGGCGCACATACATCATCCTTGACAGCTTTGAGTTTGGACAAAACTCTCATGAGATCAAGGCTGCTAACTCGCGTCAGATGATCAAAACCAATGTGCCCCCAATGACGGTGCCAAAGCCAGAAATTAGAAGAAGATACAATCAAACACTTGAGATATCCAGCAAGAGATTCTGAAAAGTCAGCTCCAAAGATCATACCAACTCTAGAAATCCCAAAAACAAGCTCACCAGCTGAATCAAGCACACAACAAGTATTTTTCTTAAATCTAGTCTCATAGCCATCATCAAGAAGCTGTGAGACAGAAAGCAAGTTGTAACTTAGCTTGTCCACAAGAGCAACGTCCTTCAGGATGAATTTGTCGTTCACCCTAATCGATCCTGTTCCTTCAATCCTCCCTTGTGTATCATCTCCAAATGTGATGAAGTCATCACCCTTTGACTGCGTGAAGGAGGTGAACCATCTTGAGTCTCCTAATCATGTGGCATGAACACCGAGTCGACGAACTACGTGTTCTTTCCCTTCGCGGTGATCACGGAAATCAAGGCATAAAAGATCGATGTGTCACAATACTAGGGTTAGTTAAACATGACTTGGGAACCCAGTACTAAAACACATGGCTGCGAGTAGTATAAAAAGCAGAATTGTTATCCTTGATCCTACTTGAGATTCTATCATGAGAGATGGTTACACGAACATGAGATGCATTCTGCCTAGGAACATGATGATGATGAGTATGTAAAACAAATCCTAGTCCATGTTTCTTCTTTTCTATATGATCATGTCCAATGAAGGCTCCAGGTTGATGAGATGAAATTCTAGCAAGATTTTTGCTATCATTTTTCAACCTACACCAACAGAACTCAAGCAAATGCCCATCCTTCTAGCAATAGGTGCAATGGTACTTGATACCAATGGGAGAAGCACCTTTTGACTCAACAGATAGTTGGACAAAACCTGCAGATTTAAAGAGGATTTTTGCATGTTGAGTTTTGAATTTTATTAAGCCATTTTTCAAGACTTGAGTGACATTTGGCTTGGACTTGTCTTAGGAAAAGTTGTATCCTAACCCTTGCATCTTATAAGGAGTTTTGGACTTATCAAGAATCATGTTTAACTATTTCTTACCCTTAGAGAATTTTTCTAAAGTATCCTTGAGATAAGCATTCTCTTTTTCAAGATTAAGACATGATTCACAAATTTTACCCTTAATGGCTCTAGCATGCCTCTCCTTATGAATAACAACTTCAACCTTAAGGGTTTCACATGAAACACAGGAAGCAGAATTAATTCTATACTTAAGCTTGGCATACTTAGCTCTAACTGCTTCTAAAATGTCCTTTACTTCATGTTCACATTCTAAGCAGAAAGAGTAAGTGCTAGACTAAGCCTTATCAGAAGGGACCAACTTGCTATATTCTAAGCATTTTTCACATGAAGAATATTTAACTTCAATTAGTTCAGTCCTAGCATTTTCTAGTTGGTGCAAGCCAACATCATGAGCAGTTTGCATTTTAGCAAGTTCAGAGTGTAAAGTATGACAGGATGAACATTCATCAGCATCAAGATTCTTAGCATTCACAAGTTCTAGTGTGAGATTATCAACTTGTGACTCTAAGTCCTTATTCGTAGCCATGGTAAACTCTAACGTTTTATCCTAGCTAAGCAGTTGCTCATAGATGGTATAACATCGAGCAGAGAGAACATCATAGGATGAAGGTACATCATCGATGTCATCAATGTCGACGGAGTCAGCCATGAAGCACATCCTGGTGATGTCCTTTGCCCTCCCTTTCTTGTTGTCTTGAGGGAGTTCCTCCTCCTTGTCCTCCTCGCTTCCGGAGTGCACATCGCTCATGGATAGCTCTCCAAAAGTGCCAAGGACCCAGTGAGCGGCCTTCACAAGCTTAGCAGCATCAAACTTAGGCTTGTTCCCATGATGCTTCCTCCAAGACACCCTCTCCTCCTTGTGGTTGCCCTTCTCTTTTAGCTTGGGGTAGTTTGCCCAGATATGGTAGAGCTCTCCACACTCACAACATGTCATAGGGCCACATCTCTTCTTATTTCTCATATTTTTATAGGCCTATGTGAATTTTTTGGCTAGGAGGGCTAACTCAGCCACATGGATACTCTCAAGTTCCTCTTCATGGATTGCAGATAAATAGGCAAGTGAAAATTCAGAAGAAGATTCAGAGAAACCATCAGAAGTTCTCTTAAGAGGGTGTGCTACCAAAGCCATGTTCTACTTCTTAGGATGATCAACTCTCTTGATATCACGAGTCTTGAGCTTGCCATATAGTAACTCCAAAGTGAGATTAGAGAGATTGACATTTTCCTTAATGGCGGTAGCCTTCATCTCCCACTCCTTGTTATTGATTGCAGCCAAGAGATGGGTAGCATTCTCAGACTAAGAATACTCAATGTCGACCACTCTCAACTGGTTGAGCACCTTGTTGAAGTGAGTGAATACGTCATCGATGCTCTCTCCAGTACGCATATCGAACTTGTTGTATTCTCACTTGAAGACTGTTTGACGCTTGCTTGATTTCGGACGAACCGTCATGGTAGGTTTCGAGGGTGTGCTAAATGACGGGTGCGGTCTTAGGGTGACAAATCCTATCATACTCTGGTCTACCAAGTCCAGCATATAGGAGATTCTTTGCCTTATGGTTGTTAGCCAAGAGGGCTGCTGAAGCTGGCGTAGCAACCTCGGGCAAAACGAGCGGGGCTCGAACAACCTCCCATATGGGTTGACCTTCACTCTGAAGGTAGACACGCATCCGATTCTTCCAATAGGCATAGTCGAGCCCATCGAAGACAAGCGGCTTGGCGGAATACTTCTCCATCGCCAAGTTCAGTGACCGGTTAAGATCACAATTTAACTAACCGGGCTCTGATACCACTTGTTGGACCGAAACGACGACTAGAGGAGGGTGAATAGGAGCACAATCTTTTTTTCACCTTAATCGGATTCAACACGTTTTTAACTCCAATAGTTATGAGAGCTATGAAGATCAAAGTACAAACATAGCGGAAGACTTGTATTGAATCCAATCGAAACCCCGAAGTAAAACAACCAAAAACACTAAAAACACAATTCACAATGAGTTGGGCGGTCAGACCTCTCAACATGGGCGGTCTGACCTCTCCATGGGCAATTTGACCTCTCTAAGAGGGCGGTCTGACCTTCAGCACGATGAACAGTAAAATCAGCATGAAAATAAAATCACAAATAGGTCTAACTTTTGATCTACAACTCCAAACTTAATGAAACTTGAAACACACCTTCTCTAGGATGTTAGGAACCTATTCCAATCAAGGATCGCAAAGATCTTTGCCAAACATCTAACCTTTTTCCGTTTGAGTGAAGGTTGCTCCAAAACCGAGTCAAAACCAAAATATGATCCAAAAATTTGCTCATGGATTAAAGATGGTCAAGATGATCCTGGATGTATTCCCACATGTCACAGCAAGCATGATCCATACTAGAAACCAAAAGAAAACTGAATGATCAATGAAAGCTCTAAAATCACAAAATAGAGAGTAAGAACAAGAAGATGATCATCTTGAGGAATCTTGCTTGGATTGATTTGAGATAGATATTGGCTTACAGACACTCCATCATGGAGAACGAATACTCAACACTTGAGCACACAATCAATCAAACTCTCTATAACCCTAACCTCTCCACCACCTCTCTCTAAACACAAACTAGGATTTCTTCAAATACAAGGGTTGGGGTGCACAACCAGCACCCTCCCCTATTTATAGTGGAGGCCAGCTTCTAGAAGGACATTCCTAATAGGCACCCGTTAAGCCCACACACAAACGGGTTTAACTCACGTATGCATTTCAAAAGTGCTATCTTCATCTTCTATTGACCTAAATCACTTCTCCTTGCGCCGTCTTGTATCGCGGTTTAGCCAAAAACCACAATGGCAGTATTTTGGTGAAATTACCAAAATACCCCTTCTCGACCCTTCTTTAAAGACCGAGTCCAAACTTCATGAAGCAATCCCATGCTTCACCACGTATAGGTTGGTCAACGGCTCTCTTCATGTCAGCAAGTCTCTCCCATCCGGCTCCCACCAAATCCACCATGGCACTTGCATCGACCCCCGCGTCGCTTGATGCAACCTGTCGCTCCGAACTTCTCATTCGGTCATCCTTGTCCATTTTGTGCCATGCTTGAGTCCATCGATTTCACCCAGCATCCAAAATCATTTTGAACCTCGGCTCTCTAAGCTTAGTCCCGATCATCCTCGCTGTTAACCGTCGTTGACCTCCAAGCCACTTGCACAACAATAGACCAAGAAATCGATTCTGGGAACATATTCTTCGCAACTTGACCTACGTTAGTCAAAACATGCATCACGCAACACATATGCACTGAAACCCATGAACTTGACCTAAACTACAATCATCGCCGCCAAGATGGCTGGTGAATAAGTCAAAGCAGGTCGACTGACCACCCATGGCGGTCGACCACCCTTTTTGGTCGATCGCCACTGGTGGTCCGACCGCCAGCGAGGACTTAGCCAAATTTTCTCCTTGGAAATCCGAGACCTTTTTGAAAATTTCAAACGAATAGAACTTTTGACTCAAAACTCCAAAAATTATGAGACCAAGTGTAGGAGAATCCCCCTTTCTTGCCTACACCCTCTATTTTTGGCCCAGCTCCAAATTCAAAGACACTTAATGGCCGGTCAGACTGCCATCCTCTAGGCCCAAGGCCTGGCCAGTCTAACCACTACCCTAGCCGGTCTGACCGCCAATAACCTGACATCACCTGATCTTTATCAAAAAAATGCGTGATTCGACAAACCTTCAATGACATTCTCAATTGTAACATCATCCTAAGATCATGAGCATATCCCTATGATATCCACACCTTCTAGAAGCTAGCCTCCACTATAAATAGGGAGGTCTGGTTAATGCACCTCCCAACTCTTGTATTTGAAGAAACCCTAATTTTGATGTTTGGGGAGAGAATAGTGCAGAGGTTAGAGTTCTAAAGAGTTGGATTGATTGTGTGCTCAAGTGTTGAGTATTCGTCCTCCATGATGGAGTGGCTGTAAACCAACATCTATCTCAAATTAATCCAAGCAAGATTTCTCAAGATGATCCTCTTTTCTTGTTCTTGCCCTCTATTTTGTAATTTTGGGGCTTTGTTTGATCCTTTCGTTTTTCTTTGCTTTCTGGTCTGGATCTTGCTTGCTGTGACATGTGAAAATGTATCTAGGGTCAATTTGATTATTTATCACCCACAAGCAAGTTTTTGGATCATATTTTGGTTTTGATTCGGTTTTGAAGAAACCTTCACTCAAATGGAAAAAGATCAGAACTTTTGTCAATGATCTTCACGATCTTTGATTGGAATAGCTTCCTGACATCGTAGATAATGTGTGTTTTAAGTTTCCTGAAGTTTGGAGTTGTAGATCAAAAGTTGAGCCGATTTGTGATTTTGAGTTCGTGCTGATTTTACTATTCATCAAGCTGGAGGTCAGACCGGCCCCTGTGAGAGGTCAAAACGCCAATAGACAGGTCAAACCGCCCATGTTGAGAGGTCTGACCGCCCAACTCATTGTGAATTGAGTTTTTAGTGTTTTTGGTTGTTTTGCTTCGGGGTTTCGATTTAATTCAATACAAATCTTCCGTTATACTTATACATTGATCTTCATAGCTCTCATAGCTATTGGAGTGAAAAACGTATTGAATCTGATCAAGGTGAAAAAAAGATCGTATTCTTATTCAAACCCCCCTAATCGCCGTTTCGGTCCAACACAAACTTTCATATTGGCAATGCTGAAAAATCTTTGCTATCCTACCCCAATGCCATTATTGCCAAAAACACATCAAGTGCAAACACACAGTATATTTCTTGGGCCCCCCATAATTACAATGCCGCATTATTGGGAAAACTATAACATCAAAGTGAGCCGACGTAGTCCTCTCCTCCCATAAAGCAATGAAAACGAGGAAGCACAAGTGGTTGAGATGCCAAGCTGCCTGCTACAATCTTCCTAGTAACTCATGGTCTCGAGTGTGCTTCTCGTCACATGAAGTTGAGCGAGAGCAGCACATACTGTCTCCTTCACCTGAGCACCACTCAATCCTTCTGTCTGCGAAGCAACAAATTCAATAACAAAAAAAAAAATTAATACACAAATTGAAAGTAGGTGCCCCATGTTGTGAAAGAGCTAGGATTCGTTGTTTCGTCTCTGTCAGTTAAGCTTGATGCATTCGAATTTCGAGCACATGCGATTCGTACACAGAGGATGGAGATGGTTGCGATGTATGAAAAATGATACGAGTAGAAATAATCAAATTAAACGGAAGCTTTTATTTTCGGGTGACCTTCACGTGCCAATCGTTTTCCAACTCCCCACAGGTGGCCACGTAGCATTTTTATCCGGTCACCACCACGTGAAATTTTCAGCCTCTAATGTCGCCCTCACAGTAAGACAAGGGATTTTTACATCTAAACCTAATAATGTCCCTGAGAAGAGTAATAATTTTTTATCTACGCTGTAAAAGGCAGGAATTCAAGTTTAAGTTACACATGAAAACAGAGATGAGCGTAGCTCGGTTGGTGAAAGGGGACGGGTGTGTTTCCTGTCCGCCCGTGTTCGGCGTGCACGGTCGCGGGGGGCTTGGGCCCCACTCTTCTTTAATGCAACCTAGACAAAGCTTGGCCATCAAAAAAAAAGTTACACATGGAAAGATTTTGGTTGTTGGACTCGGCGCATCCTAACCATCCAATCCGTGAGATCGGAGGGCTGCAATTCAAAGTTGGTCATTTTTTTTTTTCCAAAATACGTTGTTATCTCTATTTCGTGCATGTGTCCTAACTTTATGAATAATAATCCTAATTCGATCGGGCAGTGGGTTCCACATGTTTACTGACTAGTTCCATATGGTCTCTGCGATACAAACTGAGTTTGATTATTGGTCGCTCACGTAACTGCACTATATATCAAGAACACTATGGCACAACCCTATTTTGTGAAATCTGGTAAGATTATAGCATCATAGATGTGCATTTGTTTACGACATAGACATTTGTATGAATGTTTTTTTATGGAAGATCTAGTGAATAATTTACATCATGTATTCATGTTCTAGCTATATATAAGAGGAAACGACCATTTTCATGTTTACTCCGTGAATAAACCACGTGTGAAAGTTTTCAAAAACTCTCAAAAACATTGCCATATGCAGGGAAGATGATATTAAATAATCCTATAAAAATTCAATATCAAACTCAATCGCATTTGGAATATACGTAAAAGACAAAAACAGCATAAATAGTGATTTTTCACTGTCTAGCGACAACTACATTCCGTATCTTCCAATGCGATTTGAGTTTGATATTGGAAATTTGCAGATTACAGGATATCATCTCCCCTACCTACGGCAATTGTTTTAGTTTTTTCGGAAGTTTTTACACATGGTTTCCACGGAATTTACATTAAAAAAAAGATGGTTTCCACCTAATATTTGCCTATATCGAACACATTTGAATATATCTTAATATTCAAATTAGTAAATATTGTGGGGTTGGGTTCAAGTTCTACACGACCAGAATTATTTGTGTAGCAGGACCGAAATGTTTACTAGAAAACACGCTGAATCTCCGCCATGTTCATCAATAAATCGTCGAGCAAGGACATGTAAGAAAGAAAAAAAAAGGACTCATCCAGAAGCAAAAGCAAAAGCAAAGCAGCCGTAAAATGAGCAGAGGAGGAACAGAAGACTGAAGACCCCTTGACTTTGAATTCTCGGAACACTTCAGCGGCCGACCTCTCCAAAAGGACAAGAATAAATGCGCCTAGCAACCAAAGCATGAACAGTAGCAACTTTTCTGGTGCAAAAGTCAGCTCTCGAGTCTGGAGTCTGCCCAGATCAGCACGGTGATGTCATCGCGGTGATGTCACCCCGAGGACACCGGGGCAGCGGAGTGAAAGGGACGGGAGCATTTAGGCCTGGTAAAGCCGACCGTGATAGAGTTTTTTTTTATAAACGTAATAGTAAATTTAGGCTTCGCACAAACGAAATGCAAAAAAAAAAAAAAAAACATCCACGGTAGCACCGAACGACGGCGACACTGATCATGGCCGTGCGGGGCAAGTTCGAAAGGTGCTGGACGGGGTACTGTAGCAAAGTGCACAAACATTGTAGCACAGTGCGAAAATACTGTTCGAGGCAGGCCTTTGGCGGCGTTTTCGCCGCAGCAGATGCGTCATTTTCATCGTGTCGTCGAAATTTTTTATTTTTGCTATTTCGCTTAAGAAATCGTATCATTTTAACTAAGAACTGGCTAGTACTCGAGATGATGGTTACCTCGACGAACATGGTGTGGACCATGCTTCCGGCGACTGCGGCGACACTGGCCGTGACGACCTTGAGGCGCAGCGACTCGAGCGCCCGGCACACCTTGGCCATGGCATCCCTCGCCTTGCCGCACCTCACGTTCACCACCGCCACCTTCTCCCCTACCTCCGACACCTGTACCTGCACGTGTCGTTATCACGCGGTTACTCGATTGAGGCCTCGACCTGCTCGCTGGCTAGTAGCTACGGTGACTTTGAATCGGCAACCGATCACAGTGAGTTATTAGTAACTGATTACCTCGAGGATTTCGACCGGAGGTGAGGCGGCGGAGCAGAGGTCGTCGTCGTCGTCGATGGACGAGATGGAGGGTGACCTCCTCATCTTCTTCCTCTGCGGGAAGGCGACGCCGTCCCCATCCGCCCCGCCTATTGGGACAATGTTCTCCGTCTTGACGGCGGCGGCGGCAGCGGATTCGAGTGCGGATATCTCAGCGAGCATCTGCCGCTCCTGCTCCTGCAGCTGCTCGATGTACGCGATGGCGTCCCGAATGATGGACGCCTTGTCCATCTTGACGCCACCACACAAACACCCAATCTTATAAACATACATGTTCCTTCTTGTACTGATTTAGTGATTTGCCGGTTGATGTATATATGTTGATCAGTCGCGCGCTCACCTTGGTGATGTTGGGCACGACGCCGCGGAGGGCGTAGAGCTTCTCGTTGAGCCTCTTGCGCCGGTCCCTCTCCATGATTATGTTCTTGCTCGCCGCCTTCGCGGCGGCCGCCGTCGCTACCCTCATCGTCGTCGTCGCGGAGCACGAGTTGGCGCCGTCCGGCGAGCTCGAGCCGCCGTAGCAAGAGTACAAGCCGGACAGCGAGTCCTCGTTCGGCACGTACATGCAGCTACAGCAATCAATCAGGCTGATTAGCCACTGATCTCTGAAGAGCTCATCGTTGTTTCCCAATTAAGAAGAAGCAGACTGGTGCGTTCCGACGACGACTGCTGGCCTACCTGTCGACGTCGGCGAGCTCGTGGGGCTCGAACAAGTGAGGCGTCGGCAAGCAGAAATCGAAGCTCAGACCCATGTCTGCCTCCATTGGAACCAGATTGTCTTGGCTTGCCCACATCTCCTCTCTGTCCTTGTGTTTGTTTCTTGTGACCTGTGAGCGCTTTGGCTTCACTTATGAGTACTTCGCTTGCGACTTAAATACACCTACTGGCTAGTCACCACCGGGGAATTTGGAAAAAAAAATTCGCTGGGGTTGAAATAATCGAAATTTCAAAATTTTGGTGGATTTTCAACCTGGATGAAATCTGAAAATGAAATTTGGACGAAATTTGATTTCATTTCATTTGCCTAAATTCTAATATTTCTGAATTTTTTTTGAATGAATTATAAAAGTTTCGGATGAGAGCGAAATCACGGAAATTTCCGTAAAGTTTCGGCAAAATTATTTTCCATTTGTCACCGTCCAGACCAGAGGCTTTAAAAGGAAGCATGGAATAATGGGATCCATCGAGGGTGTGGATAGCATTAAGTCGTTAAGGCGAAGATAAACATAGACTTTCTAGTGCGTCGCAGTAGTTGTATAGTACAGGAGGATGTAGACCTGCCCCGTGACATAGAAGGAAATGCAGACAAATGCGGTGGGTCCTACACGCGAGACCACGCTACTGTCTGGCACGTGGGTCCCTCTCTATCCTGCTGCCCCCGGCTAATGCGGCTGTGCCTTTCGTCCCCTCGTGTTTCCTTGTTTTTTTTTCTTCAACGTTTGTGCACGTTTTTATTCAAAATTGGCTCTTGGTTTGTCGCTCTTTTCAGGCCATACACATGGCAGCGGCATCTCTGTGTGATCCTCAAACTTGTGCGAGCGTGTTGCTTGGTTCCTGCGGAGATCGATTATGAAATAATTAACAATAGTATCGATGTATTTAAGATCAAACTCTCAATTTTTAGCGAAGTGTCCTTGACTGTTAGGTCATCGGCGGTTTGATGGCGGAGGCCGATAATCGAGGCAGAGCCCTAGGGTGGCGGTCGGCCGACTCGATAGCAATCGAGGCCAACCCAGAGGCGGAGGTCGAGCAAAGGTGGCGGTCAGTAGGCTAGAAGGGGGTTTTGAATTGGGAAGGTGGAAAACCTTGTGGTTTTGGCCAAAGTCATGGGTGTCTGTAACATCTCAAAAATTTAATTTAAAAAAAATTGAGTAGTTAAGGTCCCTGAAAAATTTCACCAGGTTTATTTGAATTAATAAAGCGTAATTGGGAATTTCTTAAATTCAAAATATTTAATTTGACTAATTTAAATATCAACTAAATTTTTTTAAAAAAAACAGTGTTATTTGGCTTCCTTGTGTTCTAAGAAATTTTTGGGTATTTTTTAGGATTTTTTTTTCCAGATTTGTTTGTTATTTATTTGACTTCCTTGATTTTTGGCCTTATCTTTAATTCCGAAAATCCTTTCCTTTTCTCTCTCCTCTCGGCTGCTATAGTACCGCACATGGTTATTGTTCATCTTCAATCCCAACCAACTACAAAGAGCCCCTATCCTGTTCGCATTCAACCAAACCTCCCAAAAAATCATATATCTCTCTACGGTGCATATAAAAGCAAACCGTTCGCGTCTAAACGTCTGTTTTGATCTCCTCTCCCAATCCCCCAAATTGGTTTCTTCCGAATCGATCTATTTTCGTCGCAATCGGTAAAATACCGAGCTCCAACCGAAGGTCTTCTCCAGCAAGTTGCACCTTCATCCGACGTTCTGCGGCGTCGGGTTCACGTCGTCACGTTCTACGTCTACATCCTTTCCCCTTCGCCGGAGCACCATCGGCCATGTCAAGCTATAAGGCCAAAATGTGTTCATTGCGTTCCTCGCCTCCTCGATGAGTTTCTCCAAAATCCGATCGTGTCATCTTGTAGCTCTCGTCGAGACCTTTCTTCCCCCATCTTTTAGTTGCAAGTTTCATCCACCGTGCACCGAGAATCGAGCGTTCTCCCTCCTCTAGGTATATCTTCCTTCTCTGGTCAAATACTCCACAACGGTTGATCCCCTGCCTTCAACTCCACCACCGTTGGGTTCGCGTCGCCGCATTCTACGCCGTGCTCACCTCCTTTTTTGCAGAGCATTACCGGAGCTATTACGCGCCAATGAGGTCGTCGTAGACCGTCGTTCTTTGCCTCGCCACCGTCGACTGGTGCTATTTCTCATCATTTTGACCGTGTCACCATCTCTGGTTATCCTTGTCGTTCCGTTTTGCCCCTTCACCAACATGGTGTGCCTGACCTGCCAAAATATCTTAATCAACTCTCACGGACTATGACCTGCCAAACTTCCTAGAAATGACACCACTTCCCCTACAACTTCCACTTTCCCTACCACCTCCACTGCCATCACCATGTTCAAACGTTGCACCCCTGGCTTTTGCCTTTTGTTGGAGCTGGTGTACCTCCAATGACTCTCGGCGAGCCCATTCCATCTGCATTTCCTCATCATCATCGAAGACATCTTGAAATGTTGACCCACGAGCTACAGGCTCTCTTGCAGCTTGCTACATTCACAGTCGTTCATGTTTAATAGCTTTCTTTCTTGCCTTCGCTTCTTTAAGACTTATCAGCATGAACCTTCGGACTTCCGCCGGAACCCCATTGCAAGCAACAACATCTCCGCATCTCCCAGCAAGATGTTCTTTTAGGCGGGTGACACCTCCGCCTGATTTTGTTAGATTATAATATCTGCAGTTCCAACCAGCACCTCCTAGTCTCTTTCCATATTCCCAAACATTGATGGATTTAGGAGCCATCGCCCACAATAATCCATACAAGATGAAAAATGGGTAGATTTTGTAAATATTGACGTTCTAATTACAAAGATGTGCATCAGTAATGTTTATATTTGATTAACATTTCTAGCAATGCAAATTACAAGAACTAAACATGATGACCCATATTGCAACACTGAGAAATAAATGATTTTGGTATATATAGCAATGTAGTTGCTTAGCTCAGTACTTTACAAGTATTTCAAGTTTAACATGTTCTGAGTGATGTGCTAATTCAATTCTCAATATTGCTCCTAGCTTTGTTTTCTTCTTAATTTATTTAAATGCAAAAGGGTAAGGGTGTCTTAGCATATCAAACAAACATTCAAATGTAAACACCAGTTCTTCCATTCGCACAAGACACATGTAAGTTATAAAGAAACGTCTAATACACATTGCTACACGCCGTTCTTTGCTTGCTTGTCTTTGCTTTGCCACCGCATTCTTGCTTCTCCCAGTCTTGCTAGTGGTGGCTGCTGGCCTGCTGCAAATGGAGGGAGGGAGGGAGGCAGTAGGCAGGCAAAAGAGGGAGGGAGACAAGAGGGGGACAGGCAAAGAATAAAGTCACTTATGGTTTCATATGCATATAGAAAACAACCAGACAGCGAGAGGTGGGCAGGGGAAGCGAATCCAATCTGCAACAGCGGGGATCAGCAACAGGCAGCAAAAAAAAATTCGACCGGGATTTTTTTCTCACCGCCCGGACGATAACCGGTAACCGGCCGCGGTCGGGAATTTTTTTCCCTGCTCGTGACAAGCCCAGGCTTCAACCTCCTCTGCATCTTCAACACTCTTCAGATCACGCCAAGAAGATAGTAAAATCAGATCACGCCAAGATAGTAAAATGGCACCCTTGTCATCACAGACAATGATTCCCAAGCCAGATACGCTTGTCAGCATTGAGAAGGCACCAGCGACATTTATTTTTACCCAGCCCAGATCAGGACGACGCTATCTAACTTTCGCAGCATGGACAATATTCGGTTCATTCAGGCGAGGAGCTTCAGAGATAGGCAGCTTCCCCTTCTGGTTCACCAGGCCTGCAGTTTGTCAGATTTGGTACAGATCCTCCCAGTAATGTCGAAGAAACTTGACTGAGCCGATAACAGGCATCCGTTTGCTCACACGAATGATATCATTACGCGCCTGCCAGGCTCGGCAAGGAAGCAACATCGATATGTCCTCCTCAGTGGTCGGTGAATTCAACAAAAGTAGAAGCCAATCTGGACCGGAGAAAAATAACTGGGACTCCTCACGGAGCAGCCACCCATTAGTTTTCAGAGCATCGCGTAGAGCTCTAGCATGAGTGCAGTAGAGGACAACATGTAGCAGGTCCAGACCAAGTATAAGAGCCTTCCAGTTAGGAGAGACTACATGTGGGAAGGCCATGTCTAGGAGATCACCTTTCATTTCGAAAACTCGAGCACACAGGGTCACTATTGTTTCGACCATACTAGTTAATACCTTCGACCACAATGGTCTGTGGTTTCGAAAAGATTATTTCGACTATACTGGTCAATACCTTCGACCACAATGATCTATAGTTTCGATCAGATTATTTCGACTATACTGGTCTAGGCCTTCGAGCACACTCGTCTATGGTTTCGATCAGAGTCTAGGCCTTTGACAACACTGGTCTATAGTTTCAACTATATTATTTCGACCATACTGGTCTACGCCTTCGACCACGCTGGTCTAAGGTTTCAACCGACCTAGTCTAAGACCCCTGGTATGAGATTTCAACCACACTAGTCTGAGAGTTCGATCACATTGGTCTAAAACCACTGGTCTAAGAATTTATATACTTTAAAATTTTAGAAATAAATGGATATTAACACATGTATACCCAATTCCCACAATGCTTGGTTAAAGAGCTGGATATCCCGAAACCCCGAACCACCACAGATTTTTGATTTTGTCAGCATCTCCCACGCCAGCCAATAGACTTTTCGTTTGCCATCCTCTTCGCCCCGCCAGTAGTTTCGAATGCACCTAGTTATCTCGTCACAAATACCAACTGAAAATCTCTTTACCTCCTGTGGACAAATACTTCTCATTCCAGCTAGCAAGGCGTTTACTCAGTTTTTCATGAAGAGGTTGAAATCTCTCTGCTTTCGTACGCCCTTCCGGCGTCTGCAAACCCAAGTGCTTTGCTTCAAACGGCAGACTTCCAACACCAGGAATCACCCCGAGCATGTTCAGCAACAGAAGAATCAGAATGTTAGTCACTAACCATTAAGGACCTGTAGCATTCGCAAACAACATTTTTTATCTTCTCATCCGTAAAAAGGCCTTCATAACTTCGCATTCATACCATCAGTAACAACTGCATCAAAAGGATTAATCAGTGCCCCCGGTTTTATGCTCGCATCACGAGTGTACAGAGTCTGAAAAAAACTCTGCTACCATCTTTTCCATCTCCTCCTCACACCATTGACTATCATTCATCCTGATTTTCTTGATTTTGTTCTTTCTTGTACGCCAGGCCGCGTTCTGATGGAAATGCTTGGTGTTACGGTCTCCTTCTTTGAGCAACAGTCAATTTAATTTTGAGACAAGGTGTTCTAGGGTTGCATCAGGAAAGAGGTCTTACCATGCCTCCAAGCTTGGGGTGATGCGTCTGCACAAAGCTAGGGTATAATTCTCCTCCACACTTTGGTGGTCTATGTTAGATTAAACTTGTTATCTATTTGTTTTAGTTTTATGTTTTGATCTTCTGTAACTTCAGAACTTCCAACTCGGTTTCAGAGTTGGTTCTGCAGTTTTGAGTTTGTTTCTTTTTCGGTTTGGACTGTAGCTCGTCCAGTTTTTCTTCTCAGATCCAAACTCGGATTCTCAATCCGTTTGCATCTTGATCTGTAAAACTCGGTTTGAGAAACCTCTATATATAGTAATGAAAACAGAAAAGTTGTATCGATTTGAGATCTGAGAAAAATTGAGATTCTGAGTTTCAATCGTTCCGACCTTATTGTATTCTAAACATTGGGGTTCTGATCTCTTGTGAAGAAACCCAAGTCTTGAAGAAGTGCAGAATCAGTTTGATTGCTAGGATCAAGAGGTTGATCCTTACACTTGGTATCAGAGCCTAAATTTTCAGGAACGATGTCCGGAGAAACATCGCTTAGAGAGGAGTCATCGGCAGAGATCGTCGTCGAAACGTCAACGACAAACAGATCACTGCTGCGGGAGTCGATTCACTACCGATGCTAAGTGAGTTGAATTACAGCTGTGGGCGATAAAGATGAAGATCATCCTCCGATCCCTTGGCGTGCGGGCGGCAATTGAAGGCACTCGTCAATTGAAGAAGAGATCGATCAAGGTGCGCTTCTGCGATTTCACAATCTGCATGCGGATCACGGTATTGATGGCAATTCTTGACAAGGAAGCGGCAAAATTGCTTGGAATGCAATCAGAAATACATGTCGGTGAGGATCGAGTCAAGAAAGCAAGAGTGCAAGTCTTGAAGCAGCAGTTTGATCGGATGATCATGGAGGATTCGAAAATGTGATTGCATTTTCTCGTAAGCTCTCCACACTTTGGTTGGGAGATTCGATCTCTCGATCTTGAAATGAAAGATAGCACTATGGTTGAGAAACTCTTTTGTGCCGTCCCCGATCATTTTCTACCGATTGTTGGCACAATTGAACAATGGGGTGACATGACCACTATGACATTCGCGAAGCCACTTTCGTCGTCGAGGGCTTTCGAGGAAAGCTTGAAGGGAGGCGATCCGAGAAGACAGAGAATAGAGGTGATCGGTGATGTTCACGCTGTCGCAATGGGAATCACCGGTAGGAGAAGAAAAGAAGGCCGATGAAGAAGGCTATGGCAATTGGCAAGGGAAGGCCAAAGTCAATTACAAGGTCTTTGGTTCAAGACAATACAAGAAAGGTGACAAATCAAGTGTCAAATGTTTCAAGCTGCAATGGCTTTGGTCATTATGCGCAGAATCTGGAAACCCAATAAATCAAAAATCAAATGTTTCAAGCGCAATGTCTATGGACACTATGCATCGAATGTAGAAAACCAAAAGGGAAAGAGCAAACCTTATTGAGAAACCGATGGAGGAAGATCCAACTTTGCTCTTAATCAAGCTTGTGGCAATCAAAAAAATACCAAGAGACTTACCAAAAGGCTCTTACTAAATGAAGATAAGGTGTGGCGAGTTCAAGTCTAGCAAGAAGGAAGGTGATTGCTTGTTGGTATTTGGATACAAAGCGAGCAATCATATGACCGTGACAAATCGATCTTCTTTGAGATTGATGAATCGATGGGAGGCTCAAGAAGATTTGGAGATGGTTCGTTTGTGGAAATATGTGGCGTGGGAATCGATATTTGAGTGCAAAAATCGGAACACAAGCTACTCACGGACGTATACTATATCCCTCGACTAAAAGCGATATATTGAGTCTCGGTCAATTGGATGAAAGTGGTTGCAAGATTATGATTGTTGGAGGAAATCTGACAATTCACGATGGTGAACAGAGAATGATAGCCAATGTGCAGAGATCGGGGAACAGGTTATATGTTTTGGAACTGCACATAACAAAACCGATATGCCTGCTATCCGAAGATAGCGGTGAAGCTTGGCTTTGGCACAAGAGATATGGACATTTGAATTTCCGAGCTTTGGAAAGTATGTCACAAAGGGATGGTAGTAGGACTACCAAAGATTGATCATATTGAACAAATTTGTGAAGGATGTCTTGTTGGTAGCGAGAAGAAAGTCATTTCCTCAGAAATCACTATTTCAGGCTGATAATTTGCTTGAATTGATTCATGGGGATTTATGTGGTCCAATTTCACCAGAAACTCCCAGGGGAAATCGGTATTTTTTGCTGATGGTAGATGATTGCTCTAGATACATGTGGATAGTTCTACTAAAGGAAAAGAGTCAAGCTTTTGGTGCATTCATGAAAATCAAGACAAGAACAGAGGTGGAAACTAATCTCAAGCGAAGGCTTTTAGAGCAGGCCAGTGGAGGGAGTTCCATTCAAAGGAGTTTGAATCGTTTTGTGAAGATCAAGGTGTAAGGAGGTTTACCACACTCCATATACACCACAAGAGCAGGGTGGTTGAGAGGCGTGTCGAGGCGAGAGTTGCTATGGCTCGGAGTTTCTTGAAAGATAAAAAGATGCCGCATATTTTTGGGGAGAAGCGATGACCACCGCAGTTTATTTGTTGAATCGAGCATTCACAAAAAGCATTCGAGGAAAGACACGTATGAGTCCGGCACAAAAGGAAACCAAACATAAGTCATCTACTGAGCGTTCGGATGCATTGCTCATGTAAAACTGCTCTTCCTCACTTGTCGAAGCGCAAGATAGAAGCAAAACAATGATTTTTATTGGATATGAGCCGGATCCAAAGCATATAGATGTTATGATCCAAATACTCAAAAACTTCATATCAGCCGGGATATTGTTTTTGATGAGAGCAAGCACTGGAATTGGAATTCTGAACAGATGCAAGGAAAATTACAAGAGAGTAATATGGGGACTTTCACTGTAGTCTATCAAACTCTGTTAGTACCGAGTGAAGTTTGGATAGGGACATAACAGAAGGAACCGATGGAAACTTTGAAACTAGGGATCCTCAGGTTAATAGTCCTAGTACTCCCGAGTCACAAGTATTTGAAATACCAGGTATTACTCATTCCTTACCAACTGAATTAGACTATTCTTCAGATCTGGACTCATCCACAGAACAGATAAATCGATTCAGAAATTTGAAGGATATCTATGATGAAACTGAACCAATGGAATCTCAGTTTTCGACTATGTGTTTGCTTGCTTTGGAGGAGCCAACATGCTTTGAAGAAGCTGTGAAAGAACCTAATTGAAGAAATGCAATTGAAGAAGAGATGAAATCTATTCGGGAAAATGAGACATGGGAATTAGTAAAACCACCAGCAGACCGAAAACCCATAGGTATGAAGTGGATTTTTAAGCTCAAGAAAGACAGCAAAGGGAATATTATCAAATATAAAGCACGTTTGGTAGTAAAGGGTTATGCTCAAAAACAAGGAGTTGACTTTGATGAAGTGTTTGCTCCGGTGGCCAGATTAGAAACTGTTCGATTACTCTTAGCTCTAGCAGCTCATGAAGGATGGGAGGTGCACCATATGGATGTTAAGTCGGCATTTCTTAATGGAGATCTAGCCGAAGAAGTATATGTTCAACAACCACCAGGATATATTAAAAGGGGATTTGAACAATATGTGTTGAGGCTTAAGAAAGCATTATATGGGCTACGACAGGCACCTCGAGCATGGAATTTGAAACTGGATAGATCACTTATGTCACTAGGCTTTAAGAAAAGTCTTATTGAACATGCTGTATACAAGAGAGTGGTTGAAAACAAAATTCTAATAGTTGGTGTATATGTTGATGACTTGATCATTACTGGATCAAACATCAAAGACATAATTGAGTTCAAAGACCAAATGAGGAAAGTATTCAAAATGAGTGACCTTGGACCATTGAGTTACTATTTGGGAATTGAGGTGAAGCAAGGAGAAGGATCCATCTCAATCTGCCAAACAGGTTATGCAACCAAAATATTATCTTTAACAGGCATGACTGATTGTAATCCTTGTCAAAATCCCATGGAGAGTCATTTGAAATTGAGTAAAAAGGGTGGTGGAAATTCAGTGGATAAAACTGAGTATCGGAGTATAGTTGGAAGTTTGAGATACTTAGTAAATACAAGGCCAGATATTGCTTATGCAGTGGGCATTATAAGTAGATATATGGATGAACCTACTGATGAACATATGGCTGCTATAAAACATATCCTAAGATACATAAGTGGTACAAAAGGTTATGGTTGTTTTTATAAAAGAGGTGATGGACCGGAACCAAAACTAGTAGGTTTTTGTGATAGTGACCTAGCGGGTGATATTGATGACCGGAAAAGTACTACAGGAATGGCATTTTTTCTTGGTCAAAGTTTGGTTACATGGGCTTCTCAAAAACAGAAAATAGTAGCTCTCTCCTCCTGTGAAGCTGAGTATATAGCTGCTACCACGGCAGCATGTCAAGGAATTTGGCTAAGTCGACTATATGGAGATCTGAAACAGAAGCAACCGGAGAAATTCAAATTAATGATTGATAACAAGTCAGCAATTTCACTATGCAAGAATCCAGTTCATCATGGGCGGAGTAAACACATTGATACAAGATATCATTTTATTCGTGAATGTATTGAGGATGGGAAGGTCGAAGTGGAGTATGTCAGTTCTGAAGATCAACAAGCTGATTTGCTAACCAAAGCACTTGGTCGCATAAAGTTTTTAGAGATGAGACAGAAGATAGGTATTCTGGATGTGAAGTTAGGATAACAAGTTTAGGGGGTGATTTGTTAGATTAAACTTGTTATCTATTTGTTTTAGTTTTATGTTTTGATCTTCTGTAACTTCAGAACTTCCAACTCGGTTTCAGAGTTGGTTCTGCAGTTTTGAGTTTGTTTCTTTTTTCGGTTTGGACTGTAGCTCGTCCAGTTTTTCTTCTCAGATCCAAACTCGGATTCTCAGTCCGTTTTGCATCTTGATCTGTAAAACTCGGTTTGAGAAACCTCTATATATAGTAATGAAAACAGAAAAGTTGTATCGATTTGAGATACAGAAAAAATTGAGATTACAGAGTTTCAATCGTTCCAGCCTTATTGTATTCTGAACATTGGGGTTCTGATCTCTTGTGAAGAAACCCAAGTCTTGAAGAAGAGCAGAATCAATTTGACTGCTAGGTTCAAGAGGTTGATCCTTACAGTCTATATCGGCCAATCTCTTCCCCAGAATTGAGCTTGGCGAAGCCAGAACTGGTACACCACCTCCAGACCGACTAGCCAAGGAATTTTTCATTTGTTCAGACACGTCCGAGAAACCGATACAGAGCCTCCACTACCATCCAAGCTCACCGGGTCCTTACGCCTACTGGAATTCAGCTTTTCAGTGTTCATGTTTTTAGGTGTTTCCAATCCATATCCGAAACCTTGTCAGATTGAACATTACCAACTGCCAGATAAATTTTTTTGACCGGCTACAGGTGCCTCCCGTTGCCACCGCACTTCGTGTACTTTCACCATCAGAGCCAGCTTGCTTCTCCCACTGTGCAGCCTTCTGTTTGACTCGATTACTAACATCTGCCATGGTCATCTGAACCTCCTTAGGCACCTCTATGGCTCTACCCCACTATCAGCTTTAGAGACTGTTCAACTTCCTGGGCCAGAGCCTCCGCCTCAGTTGTATTCTCCCCATCAACACTTTGTTTACAGGATTCTTTCGAACCCTGAGACTCCTCTCCTGTCCATGACAAGCATCCCATAGTTTCTTGAATTCTGCCTTCTCGAGCTCGAATCTTCTGTGCTCAAACTTCTTATAAGGAGAAGCGCATAAATCCGTGCCAAAGCGAATACCAGGATGACCCTTAAATCTCCGTAAGACATTCACGGGCAGCATGGCCTATTCTCCTTAACTCGGGGATACTAACACCGGGTTATTTTTCTACTTGTGCCAATGGGAGAAAAATAAAAAATTTTATTTTTAGTTTGGATCATGCAGAGGTCGTATTAAGAAGTCTAAGTTGAGAGATCACATTTATGAGTTTTATAAGGGTATGTTTGAATCTGAAAAATGCCATGATGTGGGTTTGACTAACGAGATTTGGAGTAATAAGCTTAGAGTGTCAGAAAATGACAATATGTTCCTGCTTCAAGAGTTCACTAAAATGGACGTGTGGAAGATTATTAAAGAGTTACAAGTGAATTCAGCTCCTGGACCTAATGGTTCCCTTAATCTTTTTTATAAAGAATTCTCAGGGATAATTAAGAAGAATTTTTTGGATCTAGTTAAAGACTTTTTAAGGGGGATTTGGATTTCAAGAGATTAAACTTTGAGGTAATCACGTTAATTCCTAAACTCAAAGAGGCTAACAATATTAAGCATTATAGATCTATTTGTCTTTTAAATGTCAGTTTTAAGATCTTGACTAAGCTTCTTGCTAATAGGCTGGGGATGATTGCTGACAAAATCATCAATGATAGTCAATCAGCTTTACTAAAGGTAGAAATATTCTAGATAGGGTAGTGTCCCTGCATGAAATTGTCCATGATATTAGATGTTCAAGGAGGAAGGGGGTGGTTTTGAAAAAGCTTATGATAAGATTCATTGGGATTTTTTGGAGGAAGTGATGGTGAAAAAGGCTTCTCTGATAAGTAGATCAATTTGGTTATGAGCTCAGTAAGGGGTGGAAAAGTTAGTATTAATATCAATGGGGAAGTTGGTCCTTATTTTAAAACCTACAGAGGTTTGAGACAAGGGGTCCCTCTTTCTCCTCTTCTTTTCAATTTAGCTGCTGATGCTCTAGCATAGATTATTAATTTAGCTCAGGATAAAGGACTGTTGAAAGGGGTGATATCTCATTTGGTCCCTGGGGGTGCTTATCCTTCAATATGTTGATGACACTGTGATTATGGTGGAGTGTGAGGATGGTTACTTCCTGCATCTTAAATTTTTGTTACATTATTTTGAATGGATGACTCATTTGAAAATTAACTATCGCAAGAGTGAAGTTTATGTCCTAGGGGTGGATAATTAGGAAGCTTCCAAAGTAGCAAACATTTTTTATTGCAAACTGGCTCAGTTACCCATGACCTATTTGGGCATTATGGTTGGGGATAGACATGTTGGTATTAGAGTTTCTGATAAAGTGATTGACAAATTGAACAAAAGGTTAGATAGTTGGAGAAATAACTTGCTTTCTTCTGGAGGTATATTAATTTTGGTTAATAGTAGCTTGAGTAGCCTCGATATATACACTATGGGTTTTTATAGATTCAGTGAGGAGGTTCATAAAAAGTTGGATACTATTAGATCTAATTTTTTTGGAGGGGTGCTAATGGTAAGTTTAAATACCACATGGTGAGTTGGGAGGTTGTTTGTAGGCCTAAGGATTGTTGGGGTTTAGGGATTGTTGATACAAGGGTGATGAATGATTGTATTTTGGCTAAGTGGATCTGGAAAATTTGTTCAGATGCTAATGAGCTCTGGTTTAAAATTCTTAAAGCCAAATATTTTCCCAGTGGTGATTTTTGGTAAGCTAAAACTTTAAATAGACCTCAGTTCTGGAAATACGTGCTGAAAGTTAAAAATGTGTTTAATAAGGGAGTAAAATATAAGATTGGGAATGTTCCGGAAATACGTGCTGAAAGTTAAAAATGTGTTTAATAAGGGAGTAAAATATAAGATTGGGAATGTTCCGGAAATACGTGCTGAAAGTTAAAAATGTGTTTAATAAGGGAGTAAAATATAAGATTGGGAATGGATGTAGTACTTCTTTTTTGGGGGATGTTTGGTTGGGAGAGAGTCCTTTAAAGGTCAAGTATAATAATTTGTTTAATATCTATCGGGCTCCTGATCTTTTGGTTGCCAAGAGTCTAATGGGGGGTGTTTGGAATATCAATTTTAATAGGAATTTTGGGGAGGAGATTTCCCAGTGGGAGAATCTAAAAAGTTATATCATGTAGGTTGACCTTAACGAGGAAAGGGACAAAGTGATTCGGTGTTTGGAGAATTCTGGTGTTTTTTCTGTTAAATCTCTTTACAAACAGATGGTTTTTTGGGGGTATTATTTGTAATAAAATGCAAAAGTTGTGGGAAACTAAACTTCCTTTGAAAGTCAAAATTTTGTTGTGGCTATGTTTTCATGATAGAGTCCCGACCTTATACCAACTTAAGAAAAGAGGGTGGAAAGGGGAGAATAAATGTGTTATGTGTGGTTCTGAAGAAAATCTTGATCATATTCTTTCTCCTGTATTTTAGCAAAGTTCTTTTGGTGTTGTGTTAAGGAGGTGTTAAGTTGGGATCGCGTACCAAGTTCTTTAGATGATTTCCAACTAAATTGGTTGGAGAAGAGGGGAGCTAATGAATATAATTTTGTTTTATTTAGTTTTTGCGGCTTCAGCTTGGATTCTCTAGAAATTTAGAAACAAAAGGGCATTTGACAATAATTTCCGTAAGCAACCTTTGGATGTGATTTTCAGTTTTCTGTCTTGTTTGCATCATTGGAGTATTCTCATCAAAAAATGTGATAGAGATCAGATAGGGTGTTTCTTAATGACTTTTGCGCTCGGAACAGTGTTGATCATAGCTGTAATAGGCTAGATTGATCTTTGTTTTGGTCTGTCCTTGTTTGTAGACTGGAAGGAGTTTATTTTGGTTATCAAGTTCTGAACTTTGTTTGCTACTGCAAGCTAGCTTCCCTAGCCCTTTGTATTTTTGTTTCATTGTAAGACATGTTATGTTCTTTCTATAAAAATCCGAGTTTTCCCTTGTTAGAAAAAACGGCCTATGAATCCACAGTAAAAACATAAATATGGAACTCTTTCATATTTGCTATCATACCTCATAAATTCAAACTTCCCCTTCAGTTTGGTAGATAAATGAGTTTTCATAAGAAGATACAACGCTAGATCAACACGAACCCTTAAGAATTGCCCATCATTACGACACTTACGTTCCATATCCACCTCCCTAACAGGTCCAAGCAAACTCCCCATTGACTGACCGATCTTTTTTGTCATCAGCACCGAAGGGAGATATAAAAAAAATCTGCACCCAAATCAGCACAGAATTTAGGGAAACCTCCGACGGCCAAGTTTCACAATCATATGGGGCAATGATCAACGCATTGTTAGACCCGGGAGTAAGTACTTTCACCACATCATTTTCTTAGCTGTATATTTCTTGGAAAGTGTTGTTGTGTCAAATCGAGATTGTGTGGGTGTTCAGTCTACCGCTCATGTGCGACGCTGTCGAAAATCATGCATTGGATGGATGCTCGGCCACTGAGAAGGAAGGACACTTCAAGAGACAAAAGGCCATGGGGGGAGAGAGTGTCTGTGGTACTGGATTCTCTTTCAGATAGGCCCTGAAAGGAGAAAATCTATACTGGTCCCTGGAACATTAGCTAGTATACATAGTAAATAAATATGGCAATATTCATAATTCGCACAGCTTTATTAATAAATATCAGAGTTTTACAAGAATGGCTTATAAGCCAACAATAAAGAACACAGCATAAGATGATGAAGAAATAGTAGAGCCTAGCAAATCTGTCACACGCAATCGACTGGGGTAGCGTCCTAGTCATCGAGATCCACACCGATAGCGAAGTCCTTCTCTTCTGAACAATATTTTATTAAGCAAGAGTGAGTACAAAAATATACTCCGTAAGTTGCACCCATAACAGAGTTAATGCATACATGGATATTATCAAATGAAGGTTTATAGGGATATTTGTGCGAAAGTAATCTTTGATATTTTAAATACAATAACTAAGTTCAAAAGCTCAAGTTTTACTATATCTAAAATTGAATTTTAATGCATTAATAAAGTTAGATAGGCACTAACCTAACACTAACTTAAAGACAGACACCAACCCGGGGCTTTAACCCATATTTTCCTCATGGACACCAAACATTTTGAAAAGAAAACCAAGTCTAACTTTGAGTGGCTTTCCCTAGCAAGTCCATGACCGTGGACACAGTTATTTGAATAGATTAACATTCTGCATAAGTTGTACAACTTTACCCATAAAATATAATCAACTTTTAATGTCTATCTCACATACTTACGTAGGTGTGCGACTAAGTGATTATCACGGGGTCTTTACAATGTGCAATCCCAAAGTAGTTATATAACTACATTTTGTGTGTTGTATCGCTAGTATGGTTATGTACTCATACTCGCTCAATATTATTATTCAGTAAGTGTAAGAGAAGAAGGCTAGGTGGGCAAGTAAGTGTAAGAGAAGAAGGCTAGGTGGGCACTTATGAGTATTCATCAAGACTGGAGATCAAGAAGGTCAAGAACTGGGTCGCAGGCCCTAGTCGATTGCATAAGGGTATGTCGTGAGGGTTCCACATAGTATATTTTTATTTTGCTTCCGCAACTGTTCTTTGAAAGGTATTTGGCATGTCTGGTCATTCTGCAAGTCAAAAGCGGTAAGGCATATTTTATGCTTTGTTTATTATTATGCAATAGTTTTACGTATTCGTGATATGTGATTGATATTCAATGATGTAACTGCGGGCACTAAGTACTGATCAAGGGACTGGTGCTATGAACACGAAAGATTTCAAATTGCAAATTTGGGGTCTAACAATAAAACTGTCGGGTGGATGGAATCCTGAATTGTGTTCTGGGAGGATAAAACCAAGTGAATGTTATCAGGTGGAAGAAACCTTGAATTGTTGTCCTGGTTGATAGAACCCAGTGGGTGTTACCGGGTGAATGGTGAAGGGAAATGGGTAGGCTACGTTAGCTGGAAATTTAAAAACTCTACCACGTAAATCAAGATACCATACAAGCAAGAGATCATAGATCGTTACTACTATACGCGCAGTGCAGCAGAAGAAGAGTTGAAACAGCCTGGTCCGACAAAGTGCACGTCAATGTAGTGGTCGTAGTTGATTGTCCTCATAGTCAATCGTCCTACGTCCTTGTCGCCGATCGTCTCCTCCAACAACCGACTGCATTCATTGCAAAGTCGCAGATCGTCCTTGAGCTCAACAGCAACTGCAGTAGCGCCTGTACGGTTTCCACATGTCGAGGGCAAGAACGCCATACGCCGGTGTGCTAGCACTAAGTCGCACGGGAAGACTCTCAAGAAAATAGCGGCTAGGGTTTGGCGGAACAACTCATGTATCATCTCTTTCTTCCCATCAGCCTCAAGCATCTCCTTATATAGTGTATGTGATGGATCCTATCCAAACACGTTTGACGAATCGTATCCGTACTGGTTTGTTCTAACCCATTAAGTGTGTGACCCTGTAGGTTCATGTGTAATCGGTTGTGACTCGGAAACCTTTTCGACCACGAGTCATTAGTGGTACCTAGAAGGATATAACGATTCCCGAATACACACAAATTATATCGGACGAACCTTAATGCAATATGATCTACGACCAAGTCCTTATCACTAACGACGAGATCATATATAGTCTCAACTAGTTCGTAACTCCTTACGACCAGCCTACGACTAGCTCGTATCTCTATACGACCAAGTCATATTTGGTATCCACCAGCTCATAACTCCTTACAACCAGGTTTCGACCACTTAGTGATCATGCTCGACCAGCCTACGACCAGCTCGTATCTCCATACGACTAGTCTGTATTTAATCGAACTGAAAGACCTTCTCATGTACTCTCCCTTTGCCTCACGATATTTGGTTGAACTCCAGGTGAGATGTAGTATCACCCATGGACTATTCAATACTTTCTTGATCAAGTGTCGGATAACTTCATGTGGTCGAACTCTTTGACCACTAGTGACATGGCCATGCACTTTCTTTATTCGACCACATCGAGGGGCCCAGAGATATCTCTCCTGTTATGTTAGGAGGAGCAAATCCCATATCAGACTAGTCAGATTCCTCTGCATATTTTATAGTATATCTAAAAGCTACCTTTATAACTACCCAGTTACGGAGTAGCGTTTAGCAACCCCAAAGTATGCTCTTACGCATGTTGAAAACCGTGTTGATCTCAGGTCTAAGGATTATACATCGTCATTGTTTGAAACCAACTTATGACATATAGAATCATAACAATCTCAGCAGTGTCTCAAGGTGGGTCAATCCAACACCATGTTCTCTACCATGTGTTCACATTATTGATTCGGTATCCCTATATCCATGATTAGTGAAACATGTTCATCAATCAATACATGTGTTGGTCGATAGGATCCCTAGTGTTTTGACCAGTGACATACGAACAGGGATACATTTAGAATGACATTATCATAAGTTAAAACAGCTTCACCAACAAGTCACATACTTGTTAATCTTTATAACTGATGATTTATTCAAGGAACAGAATAACACTTATTCAATAACACATAAACATAGACGTGATACAATTATCTCTATGGTTACCTCTAGGGAATATCACCAACAAATGAAACCCTATATTTGGTCCTGGGTGGATGGAACCAAGTGAATATTAATGGGTGGATGGAACCCTGGAAAATGATATAGCATATGGTGGATGGAACCATGCTCTATGTGCAGGTGGATGGAACCTTGCCAGTATTCTACAACAATTACTTAATTTCATTAAAACTTATTTTAGTTAAAATGCTAGGTCTTTGGTCTTGTCTACTACTTAATCTATTTCAATTGTGGCTTTATGCAAATAAAAGAACCTCGAGTCTTTGCATTGATTAGCCTTGCATCTATTATAACTGCATTCTGTGTGTTGGCTCGTAGAGTACTGTTGTGCACTCGTACTCGCTCAATATTATCATTTAGTCAGTGAAGGAAAAGACCACACGAGCGCTCAAATTTGTCAGTACAATTTGGAAGAAGAGCAAAGGATTAGGTCGTGAGCCACAGTCGATTGTCTGTGGGCATATCTTGATGATCCCACCTATTGTGTTATTGATCCCACTTCCGCCGCTATTCTTTAAAGGTATTTGGCCTGATCGGTCTGTTCTGCAAGTCAAAAGCCGTATGGTCCATTTACATACTATTTAATATTATGTAATAGCTTTATTTTTACCATATATATGTTTGATATTCAATGGTGTGATTTTATTCAGTAGCTACTGATCCAGTGACTAATGCTAGTATACACATAGGGTTCCGGACAGAAAATCCGGCTCCCGTAGATTTAAGTCGCCATGCTCAGTTCATGGCTAACTTGATTGTTGTGGTAACAAGGTCTAGGCAATGAGTGGCTTGGCACAAAGTGTGGTCAACAAAATGGTATCCGTAAATTAGGCCAAACTAGTCAAGAAACTAAGTAATTAAGGGCATGTTTGGATGTCATCCATACATCACCATAAAAATTATGGCGAAGTGTGGCGTGCCACACATTCTGTGGCCAACAAATTCTTGGTCATAACTGTGGCAATATTTGGCAAGAAAATATGTGTATGACGAGTTGGTCATGTGCCTAAGAAAGGGTGGCGTGCAACGGTTGTGAATACGAACCAAACACTAGCCATACTTGATCAAACTTATCAAACTTCGATGTGGTAAGGTGTGGAACCGGACCAAACATCCCCTAAATTTATGACATGTGGGCTATAGGGTTTAAAAAAATATGGAAAGCCACATTTGTAGCAACCAACCAAACAACTAACTGAGAAATGTGACACGACTAAGGTAGAGCGTGGCAACGTCAGGCATCAAACCAAACGTTACTTTACATATTCGGACTATTTTGTTTGATGATTCTAGTTGTTTTAGCTTCTAGTTGCAAACACACGTCAGTCATCACAACAATATTTTTTTTAATGTTGTGTGTTATTGCTATATAACAACAAAGGACAATTGTCAAAGCTACATGGAGACCGCGAAGAAACCAAAAACAAAATGACATGTCCCATGTGCATTTAGGTGAAACATAGTTTTTTTCCCCCTTCAAAAACAAGTTTAAACACAGCTTGTACTTTCTGCGAGTTCGTCGATTAATGGCTATCCAGGATAGATGGCATTCTGGTCTGCTCAAGACGTACATGGCCAATCGGGCCCAGCCTGATCCGACCCAAGATCATCATCAGGATCGACAAGTTATTTTGCTAACATAGTAAGCTTTACTAATATAATAGCAAATGTAGCTTCCTCTCCACGCCAAATACAAAAAAAGGCACCGTATCCATGAGCTACAGGGCCTAAGTCACCGGCCGGGCAACACGTCCCCGCATCCGTGCGCCCGAGGCACGATGCCAGCGCGTTTGAGCTCTTCGGGAGCGGAGTCACCTCGCATCCGTATGTCCCGCCGTGCGTCCGTGCACCACACGCCGCGCTCGCGTACCCCGCCATGCATCCGTGTGCCATGCACCATGTGTCCGTGCGCCACGCGCCACGCTCACGTGCCCCGCCCCGCGTCCGCGCATCATGCCCCTATGCGTCTTGCGTCCGTGCATGTAGCATCCCGAAGATTTCTTTTTTTTGGGAGACCTAGTGAAAATAATTGGGAAAATAATTTTGTTGAGCTTATTCTATATAGAAAATTATTTATGCATGATTTTTGAACTATTTGCATAAAATAAATAATGAATTTAATACAAGCAACAACTTGTAACAATTTTAGAAAAAAAATAACAGAGTAAATAAAATCCTAAAAAATTTACATAAGAAAGCAACTATACTAGGTTAGGAGCCCTCATAAATATTTTCGTAAATTTTGGACTCCGTTTGCTGAGTACAAAAATTCGGCAAACACTCGGACAGATTTTTGAAAATTCAAAAACTATTTTGAATTCCCACTGGACCATCTGGCCGAATCGAGCCGGTGCCGCTGCAGTGCGCTCGTCGTTTCGCTGACGTGTGGGACCCACATGTCAGGGCCCTTTGACCACCTCGCCTCGCCAGCGCACACCTCCTCCCGCTCCACCCGCTCACCCGCGGATTTCGCCCGGCTGCCCACAGTTTTCGCACTCATCTACTCATGTCACCTCCGCCTGGCTTCGCCCATGCTACCCGTCTCCTTAATGGCGCCCAACTCCCCCACGCTGGCGGAGACGCTGAATTGGAGCATGAGATACTCGCCATGGCCATATCTTCTCGTCGCGTTTCTCATGCTCTCCTTACATGTACTTAAACCTCCGATCACATCAGAGTGATCCCAACTCGCCAATATCTCTTCCCACCAAGAATCAGAGCACTCTCCTTGGTTCGCCGGGAACGAGAGCGTCATTCTCTACGCCGGTGAGCAAGCCACGCAACGTTTTTAGCTCGGGTGAGCTTCCTTGCGCCCATCACCTACGTCACCATGCGCCTCTTGCCTCAGTGATGCATCTTTTGTGCTTGATGTAGCACTGGGAACCCCTAGCTCGGACAAGCGGTCATCTTCTTCACCTCTGGCGTGCACCCCTTTCTGGACATCTTCGTTCCTGACGTTTTAGTGAGCTTGACCCTCACTTGACCGTGTAATTTTGTGTCATATGTCTCGCTGATGCTTTTCCCTTGGTTGATGAGGATTTAAACACAGGGAATCCCCTGAATCAACTTTCTTCCTCACCTCCCGCCGCAGCAACTATTTTCCAGTTAGCCGCCACCTCGGTGAGTCTCTGGTCGATTCCTTATGCCCCAACCATCCTCAATGTGTATGAAAGCTAATGTGCACTTCCTTGTAGCATCTTCATCCCTACAACGCGCTGTCACCAAGAGCTTCCAGCACACCGCCGCTGATCAACGTCGCCAGGCTGCTCCGGTCATCCCCTAACGCTTTTAAGGATCTTGGTGAGCTTCTAGTAGTCCGTAGTAGTGCAAGCATGGCCAGTGTAGGCGTGTTCGAAGGGGCTTTCTTCACCGAGGTGTTGGGTACAAAGCCTTCCGACACAACGGTAAATACCTCACTTGACGGGGGTGTAAACCCGGGTGAAGTGAGGGTGTTCATTCACCGGGATAGTGCAAGGGGTAGAACTAGATGATGTAAAGGCTTCGACATGTGCTCTAGACTGCTTACCGAAGGTAGTCAGTGGTGGTATCGATGGATGTCACATAAACTAGAGAATCCGTGTGCTATGGGTAAAGTTGTATACCTCTGTAGAGTGTAAATCTATTTAAATATACGTGATCGTGATCATGAGCGTGCTTAGTGCAGTCTTAATGTGTATCGTCTTATTTTTCATAAAAACAATTTCGTTGGAAAATGATGGGATGATGTTATTGTTGTTATTTGAGTTGAGTGTCATGCTTATGGCTCAAAAAGAGATGTTTCTCGCAGCCGAGGAGGGTTGCGAGTTGTTAATTCTTTAATTACTTACTTGTTATCCTATATCTATTTAAATCACTTTTGAAAGGTCTGTTGTAAAGTAGTACGTATTGATATTGCAAATAAAACTTGCTCGATGCTAAACATAACTTGTAAAGTAGAGTCTCTTCCTTTGTTAGCCTTGCATTTATTTAAATTTTACGGTACACTACAAGTCTTGTTGAGTACTTAATGTACTCATTCTTGCTTAAATTCTTGTTCAGAGTATGAGAATGATCCTACGCCAGACGACGTCTTCTTCACACCTAAAACCGGTGGGTTCAGTGACGGGTCTTTCTAGAACTTGTCTCTAGTCGGTTGTCTGAGGGTTTGATGGGCATGTCGCATGAATTTTGTGAACTCTTACTATATTTTGCTTCTTTTGTTACTGTTGCTACTTTGTTGATACTCATTTCTGTTTGGCCGGTCGGTCCTTGTAAAGTAAATATTTTAATCGGTCAAGTTATATACCATTCTTACTTTATTTTGTACATATGAATGTCTGGATGTAATTACCAATGTTGGAGTGGTGTGTACTAGTAACTGATCATGGTACTAATGCGGTACACACACGAAAGCTTCGGGTATTCAAACCCCGGTGTTCGATATGCCCTGGGCGCACGGACTCAGCACCACCATGCACTGGGCGCACGGACACGACGACATGTCGTTCCGCCGACGACTTCGGCCCTCTGGCGCACGGACGCGGTGAATCTTTTGTATTTGGCGTGAAGAAGAAGCTGCATTTGCTATTACTCGCGTCAACGATATTATATTAGCCAAAAACTCCGAGATCGACTTATCGTGATATAAGACGGCCCAGACAGCTCAAGAGATAATGGATCGCTCTTGACGTGACGCCGATGTTTTATTCTGGTGCTAATGATTTTCCTTGATGCATTTTTACTCAATCAATCATTTCCCTACGTACTACTACTAATCTTGATTATGGATCAAAATTTGAATAGGTTATTAAATCCCACCACTGACATCTTTGAACGGTAGTGATGCCTGAATTTTGACGATAGGGTGTAAATTTTTTTTCGATTACAAAAAAGACATATATGCACACACATCACCACGTATACACACTACATATGCGCATGAGTGCGTCTCCTTAGCACACGTCTAGAAAGACGGAGACCGGGAATAAATTCACAACCTTGCAATTTTCTACTGAAAGCGTACTCACGTGTGCATTAAGGTGTGAACTTAAATGACACATTTAACATAAAAGTTTAAATGACATAGTAAAGGTTTAAATGGAACAAATTACATGTTTCTAACACAACCGACATCACAAAATATAACTTGTGTTAGTGGGCTGATGAGTCATGACTATGGATTGCTGAGAATAACACATAGTGTAATTCATTGTATAGCTAGTGTATTATACTAAGTATATATACTATATAGTGACTTTGCATGCAAAATTTTTTTAGGGATACAGTTGTACCCCACGCACCTCATGTGGCTCCGCCAGCATCCGTATGGAGCTGTTGACATGAGGTGAGGGGTACTCTTAATCGGCCAAAATTTTAGGTCAGCATGAGGTGCATGGGTACTATACTAATCTTGATTATGGATCAAACTTTGAATAGGTTATTAAATTCCACCGCTGACATATTCGAAAGACCTAAAATTGGTCTAGTTGGCGTCGGTACACTTCAGCTCTGGCGAGAATCTAGATGGAAAATATTGGTGAGGATTCTTGACCAAGTAAGACTATCCCCACCGTTGAGTTCCCCCAAAAAAAATATTAACAAAAGAACCTTCTCTCAGAAAGAAATTTATATAAGTAATATATTCATGCAGTGAATGCCCACGGCGCTTGGCCTGATTTAAAGTCTCCTCCAAAGTGGGTATAATGCAAGATGCTTATGTACGAATGCTTTAAAAAAGAGAGGTTATGATCATATTATTAAATACCTATGTAAAAATTGTTTCCTCCAATGTAAATATCTGTTTTGCAAGTACTTAAATGATTGTACTGTATATTAATTATATATAGTCGTATACATAAACTATCTTAAGCACCGGTGCCTAATTAAACATCGATGCTACAAAATAAACATTTTATTTGTTTTATATGGCAAGAAAAATTAAATTTTTTTTTGCTAAATATCCATCTGAATATCTGTATTGTAACTACTCTAAGAGAGAGAAAAAAAAAGGGTGAGAGATTTTTCAAAAAAAGTGTCTTGACTCCAAGCACGTGCAATCCGTGCAGCCGCGACCCGCGATGAAGATTTTCTCTAGTACTATTCGCTACGCTGTCCTGGGGAAAAGCAACGGAACACCAGCAATTAAAGCAGCTTTTTGTTTATTTGTCTGCACGTGCCAATCATTTTCCGCTGCGTGCCCACACTTGGCGTACGTCGAATTCTGTCGCTGCGGTACTAGGTAAAGCGCGAGATAAATAACGTGGCACTCGAGAAGGCGACCGGGGCTCCCCCCGCACGTGCCGGGGGCCCGATTGGTCCGCAAAGATCGCATGGTTTATGAAAACAACGGCGGCCTATCCAGGGTGAGCGTCTAGTATTACCGTGCGCAGCGCAAGCTTAACATAGCTAAAGTCGACAACAATAGTCGTATCGATGGATTCGTATCTTTACTTTTTTTTTACTAGGGGTTGAAAAACTTGAATTCTAGATTGTTTTGGCCGTATGCTCCATGAAAATTTCTGTTCTAACCTCCCTAATTGCAAAATTTCTATTCTAGTCCCTCGTATACACCTGCTGCTGCCGTCCGGCCAAGCAGGCGACCTGCTGCCGTTAACCTCCCTAATTGCAAAATTTCTATTCTATTCCCCCGTACACACCAGCTGCAACCGTCCGGCCAAGCAGGCGACCTGCTGTCGTTAACCTCCCTAATTGCAAAATTTCTATTCTAGTCCTCAGACACACCATCCGCCGTCCGTCCAAATGGCCGAGCGACACTATCGTCGGAACGGCAGTCTTGCCCGCGGCTGACGTGGCGGCGCAGCACTGCGGCCGGGCGGGACGAGACGGCGGCGGTGGTGGCGCACGCGCCGAGGCCGGGCGTCTTTGGGCGGCCTCGCCATCTTGTAGTGGCAACTTCTTTGCCGTCCCCGACGGCAGAAGTTCTGCCACGCGCCGAAGCCCGGCGTGGCCAGCGCGGCGACAAGCGCGCGTCGCGAGCCCACTTCTTTGTCGCGCGTATAAGAAGGGGCGAAGGGCGCATTCATTTGAAGGCCGTCTGCGAGCCACTAAGCAAGAGAAGGTTAGTGCTAGCGAGCAAGCGATAGAAGCTTAGCGCTAGCGAGCAAGCGAAGCTTAGCGGTAGCGAGCGAGCGAGAGAAGCAAACAGTTCCTAGAAGAGGAGGGAGAAGCGAGGCCGTACAAAAGGTATGTGGCATTCGTATGCAGCTGTAGTTGTAGTAAGTTTTAGCAATATGACTATGATGTAATAAGATAAATGATAGCAACTGAGTAGTTATAATTCTGCAGTGGGTGTATTTTGACTTAGTGTTCGGACGCAAAATTGAAAAACGGTGTGATAAGCAAATAATTAGAATACTCAGTAGTTAGCATTATGATTAGGCCGTAATTAGTTGACTTAGCAGACTTATTGTTGTTAGTGTTGTCAATTTTATGTCGGTAAAAAAATTTCGTACTGTTAAGGACTTCATCATAAAATATTAAAATATTCAGAGGTCATTCGTCGAAGTAGAAGTACAATTGAAATAGAGTCGCCGACGGTCGGGACTCACGGAGCGCGTTGTCTATGTACTCTTAACCGGGCATATTGACCTTCGGTCCATGCATTACGCAGTAGACGGCGCCAATGACAAACGGGCCCGACCTATCAGTAAGTTTTTATTTCAAAAATTAAATGACAAAGAATTCTATGTAGTAGACCCTGCATATCATTGCTATAGGCTAGATCTAACTCGGGTATGGAAATTTAAAAATGCTTTGGGAAAATCTGAAGTGATTTATTTTAGTACTGTAAATTCGGGTTAGTTTAAAAAAAATCATAAATATTTTAAGTGAACTCCAAATTTAGTGAAATCAATTTTGTTATTTTTTTTTACTTTAACTTAGAATTGGTTTGACACTTTGTAGTACCCCAGAAAATTTTGAATTTTTTTATAGTAGAAATGAAATTAACTTCAACCTTTCATGGATAGAAAAATCATATGAACTCCATTTGGAATGAATAAATTTACGTTGATCTCAAAATTTTATTTCAATTGCTCATGCAAACCACATAATTTTTGGGT